>VMBQ01009132.1:0-33449 GCA_007657795.1 Dreissena rostriformis
GGTTCGAGAAAACACTATAAGTAATCTCCAATCAACCTGTTGAACACTTATAAGTAGTTATTTTTTTTTCTAATTGTAAGTTAACTTATAGACAAATATGTGTGTTACTTTATTTCAAACCGTTCATTTATCCTGTATTCCTATTTTGTAATTAATATGTTTAACACAACATACCCAGTGTATTCCTTAACACTCACCACGTAANAATTGGGCATTTTAAGCTCTTACTTCAATTTATAATAAATGATTTCAATAAAAGTTGATGTACAATTGTAACGTGTATGTCACGGTGGTAACAATGCCAAGTATAATGCTTTCCACATTTGTTGCAGTATTTTGTGGTTGAATTTATTCCTGTAAGAAGTTTTCTTACCAAACACCACTGAGTTTGATCTGGTTGATTGCTTCATAGAATACCCAGATTCTGAATCGATATGTTAAATACTGTTCGCTTGTTAACCCTCGAGACTTTAGTAAAAAAACAATGTCGAAGCACACTGTGTTATTAGAAAAGTTTTTAATACATTACACATTAGCAGCCTTATAAAAACCATTGCACTTAATATAACAACACTGGTTTGTTAACCAGGTGTATACTTCAAATGATTTACGATTTAATAGCAATACAAAACGACGTGTTCTTACCTAATACCACCGGATTCAACATCGCGTTACAGTGTAAAACTCCTAAAAAAATAAACACCACGATTTGTGTGACATCCATCTTCTCTCCCTAAACTGATTGTAATTAATATGATGGATCGTAGAAAAACAAATACAAATGACAGGAAATAAATTCGTACAACCATTGTTTGAAATATGATGGGTCGATGCGAAACAAACTTAAAATGAAAGGAACTAAATTCGTAAAAAAAACGATAACCAAAACTGTACTTAACTAGTTTCAATAATCATTTAAAACTTTTTTTTTGAAGCGGAAGAATGTCATGACTAATCCGTATTGAAACTACTTACAATAGAAGATATGTTTACCTTTTAGTAGTCAGCATTGACCGTACATCAGTGAACATGCTAGTTTATGCATTGTGTGGATTTATGTTTAACAAAACCGACGCCGATTGTATATATATACCATTTCACGAACGGTATCATATTTTACATATGTATATACTCATTCAAACTGAACAGAGTTGTCGCGTCATAGAACTTTACATGTATTGAACCAATTGCTATGAATTTGGGATTGTGCGCCATTATTCAAACATAATTATGTATTCAGTACATTTTTTTGGTCCTGAGTATATTAATCCCAGTTCAAAATATACATCGTTGGCATATATCAATGGTGAAATTTGCAAACAATGGCATACCGCTTGTAGAGAAAACCCGGAGAAGTCCGGAGGACTCACACGATGGTCAGTATTAAAACAAGCTATCACACTTTCCGCTTGATTGTATGCACCACTATTTGTACAGTGTTTTATTGACAAATGTTCCACGCGATTTTTGATCCCCGCTTTGTGTACAGAGTTGTTTAGACAATTGTTCCGACGGAAGATATGAACATTCCTCGCGATTTTTAGAGCCCGCTTTTTCAACAGGGTTGAAAGAAAATTGTTCAGATGAAAAATCTATTAAAGTACCGCGCTTTTTAGAATTCGATTTGTTTGTAGTGTTTTATGGACAATTGTTCCGACGGACGATTTGTTAAGTTCCTCGAAAATGTTGATTCCCTAGATTTTGACGCTGCTGTATTTGTTTTCGCGTAAAGTGAAAGTTCCGCGAAAAAATAAATCTCGACAGTCACTTTATAACTTATTGTTTTTTAGCGGGGGTCCCCAAAGGCTTTCCATTATATTCATATGTTGGTTTAAGATTGACCATCACGGTATAGTGTCACTTTTCCTTTTCCCAACTTGTCTACCTTCTCCAACGAGATTTTTCATATTCTCAATATTGTGCTAACGCGACAATTTTGATCGTTCGAATCTTCATACAACCGTTTGTTAGAAGTCGATTTATTTTACAAGTGTACAGCCTGTTATGTTCCAGCCTGTCGATATAATGTTTGTTTGAATGCCCTTTAGGATCCGTCAGTATATTTGGACCTTCACAAACACATAAAATAAGTTTTAGTCTGAAACTGAATGAGAACATTAATAATGTATAGTTATTTATATATTTGCACACATAGTTGCATGATTTATCAAAATGATTTTATTTTAATCCCCCTTTTACGACTTTTAATAGTTTTGTGTTTTACCGAAACTTGTTTAAAGTTTACCGGTGAGAATTGGAGTTGCTCCATAATCGAAGTGAATGTATGTGAAACTACCGAGAAAAACGATTGTTCAATGTTTAAATACCTAGCTTATCGGAAATATCCATGAACGTTCTTTAGTTTCATTAAATATATGGAACACTGCCGTATCTTTATGTTTGTGTCGTGTGATTCTACATGTTCATCTCTATTGCATACTCCCTAATAGGTTTGCAGTAAATATATTTATATTAAACTATCTGTGACAAATATACACCGAAATCATTACGCGTATTTTGATGGGATATCTTCTTACATCGACTAAGTCAAGTCTTCCTACCATACGATGTATCTCGGAAACTTCCGCATTTTTGCTCAGTTAGGCTAGATTGCACGACATTACCGACATTCAGTTAAGCCAGACTTTTTCATTCAAAATGTGCATTTCTTCTTCGTTCAACATATCGACGCTACCCAGGTATGAGGACGAAACAAGTAAGCATTGATCAAATAGACTTAATGTGTGGTGTCAGTATTGTCAAGTATGACGCTTAATTTATTTTATTTTAAGTGACAGGTGTCTGCTACAATCCACATTTATTTATTTTACATCACTTTGCGATCAAGCGTTGCTAAATCAGATGGTATGCTCGCGGCAATACGCTTAACGACAAGAAATAAATATGACGCAGAACCAGATCATATGATTGTTGACAAGCGAAAAAGCACCGCCCCAATACAATAATTTGGAGTAAAAGTGACAATTTTCCAATGCTAGCGCAGTGGATGGTATGTATTCAGGATTAAAATCTACGTCCAATCGCATTTACGAATACAATTTTACGGAAGTACGTCAAAAAAGGTTTAGTGCTTTATTTTTTATAACCCCATCTACAGAGCGAAACTTAAATATTAAACATAAGGTTTTTCAGCGGAAAGCTAATTCCAAATCGCAGTCAAGTAGCTGATTAATGTAACCTTCAGATTTGATAGTTTTGTGGACGCATTTTATTGTTTTATGATGTGAATTTCCGTATAGAGCCTAGATCTTAGTTCGCGTTTACAAGAGTTTGTCCCAACCTTATATTTGTGAAATGTCTGATAAGTATTCAGGCCCGTATCCAGGCACTGGGCCCAGGGGCCGGGCCCCCCCAGCTGGCTGTCGAGTTATGACTTTTTTAATAATGGGCCTCCTGCAAATTTTTCTCACATGAAAGGGCCCATTGTACACTTCCCCGCAATACAAATGCGCAGATGTGTTTTATTGCCCCTGATACACAAGGGGATTAGCGCTAATTTACTCGCCAGTGGAGATAAGCCCCTAGGCTATGTTTTCTTATCACTTTGTACACACGTCCCCGATCTGTCAATTACCCGTTGTGCTCAATGCTTCATCTATCGATGGTTGGTGTAACACGTCTTTTGATTGGCCGAGGAAAGAGAAACAGCGAAAAGATGGAACTGATACAGAAGGTCGTAGGTGTGAAAATTACTGACATGAGTAATTGTGAAAAACAAATAATGTTGGAAGCAATTAGAGAGGTGATATGGATAATCGTCACTAATTTAAACCTGTTAGTTTCTTTGTTCCATTTCCTTCTATTGTTGGTGTTCTTTTTTATCCCTAAATGGTGACAAATTATTGCCAATTAACTAAAACAACGGCACTTTTAGGATAATGCTCTTGTTGGTAAACACAAGGTAGGTAGACAAAATATTTCCATTTTGAAAAATATGTCATCCTAGGGTGACAAGCCTTGTTTCAACATAACTTCTCTCTCAATTAATTTGAACATGAAATATATATATTTAAAAAATGAGCAATTTCTCCTTATCGCACAATGATTTGTACACCACCAAATAGAAATAGTAATTTTTTGTGTCAGTGGGATCATATGTTCCTTTATTTTCAGATCGCTGTGTTCTTCAACTACTCCCCAAAGCGACAAACTTGTCTGGAGGAATGCCGCTCTGCCCTGGAGGACACCGAAGACAAACGGAAGAAAGTCAAGGCTCTGTGTCGAACTCGATGGGTAGAGCGGCATGATGCTCTTGATATTTTCATAGACTTCCTACCGGCTATGTTGGACGCGATGTCTGCGTTGATGGAGACAGAAACAAGGTCAACCACCTCTGCAGAAATCTCTGGATTTCTGATGGCAATCACGGGATTCCAATTCATTGTTGTACTTGTGATTGTGACTCGGTGTCTGAGCTACATAAAGAACCTGACAGTTCTCCTCCAAGGCCGATCTGTGGACGTTGTGAAGGCAATGTTAGAGGTCAGTGTTGTGCAGGNTTTAACCCTTTGAGTGCTGGAACCGGATTTTGAAGGTTTTTGCAAACAGTTTGGATCCAGATGAGACGCCACAGAACGTGGCGTCTCATCAGGATCCAAACTGTTTGCTATTCTGATAGTATTCTTTGAAAAAAATCGAAGAAAATGCTAATTTTAGAAATTCAGCAGACAACATTTTAGCAGACGACAAATTACCCAGCATGCAAAGGGTTAAAGTATGTACACAACATACATCAGTTGGAAGAAT
Organism: Dreissena rostriformis; assembly: GCA_007657795.1. NCBI lineage: Eukaryota > Metazoa > Mollusca > Bivalvia > Myida > Dreissenidae > Dreissena > Dreissena rostriformis. Next base: position 4,768 of record VMBQ01009132.1, read on the forward strand.
GAAAAATGTACACAAGCAAGAAATAGACAATCATGTTTTTGTGAGAGTATCACATGTATAAGGTAAGTGGTAAATAAATGTACATATTGACCACATACTGTCAAACGTAGTTTAATACTTGCAACAATTATTACATTATTCTGTAACTAATTTGTTTAAGTGGAAAGATATAAGTATTTTAGATACATAAACAACATATTTTCACCAACAACATATCATTACCACGTTATTCACACACGCATGTGCATGGTCCAAGAATCGCTCGATATTGTTAACGCAAATTAAAGGGACATGTTCACAATTTGGCAAAATGACAATTTCAATAAAGACGATTCAAAAAGGAGTACGTGCATTATATTTAAACAAGCAAAAAACGCTCCTGACTGAACAATAACGTTACAAATATGCGTTTTTTAAATGATAATCATCAATCGAAATCGGACAAAAAACACAGCGTTTTCGTGAATTACCAACTAAGTGTTTAAACTACCCCCCCCCCAATTCAAAAGCCTTAGTTGTGTGGTGGTAACGGATTAACTTTGATTCTTGAGGTTCAATCTTCGAACCACACGGCAGGCATTTTTTTTTTATATTTCACCTTTTTTCATTATTATTGTACTTATTTAAAACTGTTAAAAATATTACAGTTTTGTTAAAATGTATTTAATGAAAAAAAGTCTGTGAACAAGTCCTTTTAAAACAAATCGATATTCTAGTGGAGTACTCGATTATCATCTGTATTCTCTTGTATCGTTCATAAACAATCAACTGTTCAACTGTTTCGTCAATTGTAGTTCTCAAGAGGGTACACGAGGTTAATTATGTCGTAATTATCGAAACCGATATCTCAACAAGTGTCCAGTAGCTACTTGTGAGCCAAGGTTTGGATTAAGCAATCGGTTTATATCAGTTTTAAATAACATCACATGATTGGAATACGAAAACCTTGGACCAACAGAAACCCGACCCTAGTTTTGCGACTGCAATCTTTTCTTTTTTCTTTTTTAGAGGTTCAATCGATGCGATTAAATAAACAAAACAATCAAGTGATCACCAAAGCCCTTAACAATTTAAATGAATGTTCAATACAATATAACAAAATAAGATGTTATCATACAAATGCATTAATTATGCAGTGTTCAAATTCTAATAAATGTTTAATCTTTATGTTATAGTTTTCGTTTTTATGTTGATTAAACAAATGTCAATGTGATCTTCAAATACATCAAAGTAATTAAATATAAAAATAAAATAAACGTATTGTTTGCCGAAACTTATTTTGGCGTTTCAAAATTTAGATTTATATCATTTAAAACAAGTACTTTTAAAATTTGTTTTCAAAAAGATGAAGAGCCATTTAAAAATTTATTTGGAATGTTGTCAAATGGTCAAAATTGTAATTTAATTTTATTTCTCCGATTAATATTGTTTTTGGAACAGCTCCCCTTAAACAAATGAAACAAAAGCTTTGACCTTACAGCTGTCGGGTATCTCTTCCAAGAGATAATAAGTATAACGAGTTAAACACCATTTATGTGGATTCACAATATTTACACCCCAAAATGGAATGTTTGTTATTGTGCTTTTTCTTCTTCTTAACCTTTGGTTTGTAAAGTTTACGCTTTTAAAATGTTTACTGATTGTTTGTTTGAATGGATGTACCGGTAATTTCTTTAGTATATTATCTAGACCGTATAGTCGATTGCAACGTTTTGAAACAAATACACAGATTAGGTACTGTTAAACATGTTATATCTTATAAACTTGTATGTAATTGCATATTAAATGGTTCTAGGATTGAATTTTCATAATCTTAAATGCTTTACTTACACAATAAATGGTATCCCTAAATATTGAATATTTGATTCTGTCTAGATATTTTAAATATTTGCAAATAATTTGAGTTTATTAATTGAAATATGAAATGATTTATGTTTTTGTTAGGTTTGGGTTTACTATGCCATAATCTTGTTACATATTTCGAATAAAATTGTTATTGTTTCAAATTGAATCGTAGTTCACTCGAAGTGATCTGAAGCTAAATACTTTAAGTACAGAGCAGAACCGAACATGTGTTTATTTATGACTTGCACAATTTACATCGTCAGCATAACAAAACAATCAAATCATGATTAAGATTCATGTCACGTTAATTATATAATATATAATTTCAGCACATACGGTATATAATAAAGTACATTAAGTCATATAATATATAATTTCAGTACATACGGTATACAATAAAATACATACAGTATACCAGGTCTTTATTATTAAACATATTACATTTGATTATTTTATTCATACATATTGTGTTAGTTTATAATTTTAAAGTATGTGTCTTAATTTAAAAGGATGAACTTACATTAAATATTGTGTTTCTTTTATTTAATGCGTATTTAATAAAAAGAGAAATTTAAATTTATTTGGCCTTGTTAGCAATGCCCAACATTTCCAAAAATTTGAACATCGATGGGCGTTGGTAATAGTACTTTGGTTCATATTTTTTTGCGAATCTCCTCTACAAATGGACATACAAGCATGAAATGATATTCATCTTCAATATCTTGTGAATTACAAAATAAACAATAACGCTGATACAATATCTACCAGTTTGTATTCTAAGTGGGTGAACCGATAGTCTTAGTCTACAAAAAAACATTCTTAGGCTGCTAGGTAGTAAATCTAGGTATGATTCGTAATTAAAATTGTTTTTGAAAAGGGCATAATTATTAAGAACATGGTTTGTCTGCATGTTGTGGGACCATTCCTGAATGAAATTGTCGATGTTACGTTGTTTGAAAATACAGATGAACGATTTAAGTAATATGATACATTATATGAATGTTTAGCATTACATATGTCGTCGAGATTTCATCGTGACAATGCGTTTCATTTCAGCGGTTAGCATAAGTTCAGAGTATGGCGTGTATGTAGTTCGTTGTCAAGACGACAGTGATCCCGTCAAAGACGCATACTGTGCAAAAGGCATGACATGTTGTGACGACGGTGGATGCTGTAGAAATGGATACACTTGTTGTCGGAATACGTGTTGCTATGGCCCAAACTGTTGGTAAGCCGTAAGAACATCTACAAGAACAATGTTAGTGTTGTTTACACATACCTAGCATATGATTGCCAAATGTGTATGTATTGTGTTGTGCACTTTATTCATCGCATGTTTAATACAGGACAATAGCATATCAATACGGGTTTCCTTCTTCTGGTGATGAATCTGGCGTTTCCTTAAGATTAAACTTACACTCAAAGCTCCAGCTCATAATAATGTGTACAGTTCTATTCTGCATTTTTGTTATTAGGACATGTTTAACACATTCTAATAATCACTTCCCCAAAGTAACACGCATACTCTTACACGTTCATATAGAGGATACAATAACACAATGCTGTTGTTATAGTCCAGACCTCTATGATGCGTTGAATGCAGGCTCTCATGACCTCTCCGACGCATTGAATGCAGACTCTCATGACCTCTCCGATGCATTGCATGCAGACTCTCATGACCTCTCCAATGCGTTGAATGCAGCCTCTAATTACCATTCCGATGAATTGAGTGCAGGAGCAATCGTTGGAATCGTGATAGGGTCACTGGCCGAGATAGGCCTCATGGTTGCCATGGTTATTATAGCAGTGAATCTTAAGATGAAGAAAACAAAAGTCGGTTGTACGTACTTTAAAATTACATATTGCTGTAAATTGTTCATAATTAACAAAATCGCTAATAATTATTGTAATTTTATTACTAAAATGCCCATTGTGTTTCCTGTTAGCTCAACAATGAAAATCAATAATGATATGGTAGTTGCAACTAATTTGTCTATATTCAAAATTATGATTGTTATTTCAATTAATCGGTTGAGATCCATTATAAAGCATTGAGCAATATATGTTAACAGGAGCTCATACGTACTTTTCTATGCCACAAACATATTTCTTTTTCAGGCGTTAACAACGCAGAACCTCATTTGTCTTTATCGGGAGAACTTGCTGCGAAAGGGAACAATTCCATTTTGACCGTTAAGCCTAACTGATACTAAGGATAAAATAATAGACATTAACGGACAGTTTTGTCCAATATACTTAACCAAGACAAACACGTAAACAATTTGTTTCAAAAAAGTTAATTAAATAACGTGACCATATAAAACATTTGAACATAAAAAAATACAAAGAGGATATTTGTTGATTTCATTGTTAGATCGCATTATCATTTCAGGATTACCTATTTTGCACGAGAGCCACGAGTAAAATATCAGTTTTTATTACCATGAATTAAATGGATTTTTTTTGCCACCAGTGCATAATAACATTCGAGACGCTGACCCAATATAAAAAGTGTGATTACACCCCTGATCGATAACACTTATTAACTCCACCCATTTCCAAAATGGTCATGTCCCTGACCGAAAACACAATTTTAGCACCGCATTCATTTGCGATATTATGTTCTTTTCAATATTTAATCATACGAAAGACATGCCCATTAGGATTAATTTCTAGAAATATCGTTAAAAGGAAAACACACTCATATATCTGTTTCACAGTTTTAATATGCGTTCATGACCTCGAGATGATTTCAACACTTGTGACGAGGAAACGCAATTCACATACGTGAAATAATACATGACAGAATTACCAAAAAAGTTAAAAATAACGTCAATACAATTTTAACAATAGCCATCATAACACTAACAGTTAACTTAACACATTAACTTGCATGTTGAAACGCATAATTGTAATGTCTTACCTTAAAATCCACAAACCACAATAATCCACTGTGATAATGGAAGTGTCAATCATTTCTGAGCTGATAATCCACTGTGATAATGAAGGTGTCAATCATTTCTGAGCTGACAGTTTTATTGTGTTTGTAACTGAGTAAAACGTCTTATTGTTCTACATACCTATATGTATGATGTTGATTGCAGCCATTTATTTCCCACAACTTTCGAAATACATCTTAGTCTTAGTTTTAACCTATTTAGTTTAGCTCGATTGCATTTAGAGTACTTACTTCTTCTCTAAAGAACGCTCCCACAGCGGGGATCAAACCCTAGTCCATATAAACGGACTCCCAGAGCCTATGATAATTTTTGCTATGACGGCTCTGGGAGTCCATATGCACCCCTTCATTAACATGGGTGCAAACTTTAATCAGCAATGCAAGGGTTAAGGAACACTGAAACTGCAAGATGTTTTCAAAGTTTACCTGTCTTAACCACAAACTCATCCGAATGATACCATTAAAGCAAGAAATAATTGCTTGTTATTGACTTTATCTTTCGCACGATGTATCCACCATCTTGGAAAAGGGAGAAAACTGACCCAACATCAGTTAGGTCGCACTACACCAATATTTTGCACGTCGGGTTATGTGATGGAGCCTATAAAGTCGATAACGATGTGGTATTTGATACAGAATATACTGCTTCAAATTTAAACATACAAATGTCAGCGAGAAAAGTGTGTTAAAACATCGTCGTGTTTTTATAGGGTGCATGCAAAGGATAACAATCGTAGGCTGCCATTCACGTAAATTTGACATGTTTATGAAGTTTATTCATTATTTTCTCCAATTTGTCTCGAACGACGTCTGTTAAGTGAAGCGCACGGATTCCGTGCGCTGAACTGCATCCATGTTTATGAAGGGGTGCATATGGACTCATATTAACTCATATCAATTATCATAGGCTCTGGGAGTCCGTTTATATGGACTAGATCAAACCCGTGACCTTTCGGTCGCCATGCGGGCACCATATCCACTACGCCAAGGCGACCACGGATGACCTAAGTCTTAGCTTTAGAATATGTAATGCAAGTGGTCGATTTCGTCATTACTATACAAGGCTATAATTCTGCTACAAAACATAATTGCATTTTATTCAATTTCGTGTTTACCCCTACATTTCAATACAAACTCACATCACAAACGCGACAAAAATGTAAAATGCAATAAAAACTTATTATTTCATTCAAACTAGAGTGAAATTATCGAGTTTTTATTCATTGTTATTCTCCGCTCATTTACCACATAGCATGTTATACATATTTAATAATATTCCATACCGTTTAACCCATTTATGCCTAGCGTATACAAAGAAAGACCTAGGCAAACAGCGTAGACTACGCTGTTTGCTTAAAGGAATTTCTGTGAGAAATATTCTAAAAATATAAATAAATATACCAGACATCTCTAATTTTGGAAATAAATTGATCCAATTTAGAAGGATGGGGGAGTTCAATCGGCATAAATGGGTTAATTCGTATACCGTAACATCTATTCTCGCGATTTATAAATATCGCGAGACCACTTTTCAATACGATTATTATGTGTGCACAAGAAAGTAATGTGATATAATGAGCAACATTAGACTCCTCGTTTATATGTTAATGTCTGTTCTCTGAAAGCGGAATAATATAAAGAATGAGAAATGAAGTTGTAGTTTAATCCATTTATGCATAGCGTCTAGAAAAAAAGGGCTTGGCAAATAGCTTACATCCAGATGAGACGCCGCATCATGCGCTGTTTGCTTAAAGATTTTTTTTCTGAAAGACATATTCTAAATATAGAAATAAATAAACTAGACATCCCTAATTTTGTTAATAAATTGATTCAATTTAGAAGAATGGGAGAGTCCACCAGGCATAAATGGGTTGAAACGTTTGATATCGATGTACGGCAGAACACTTCCACAAATTGAAACACATATCGTTCTCTTCATTATTTTACTATTGCTTTCGCAAACAGGATTTATTTACACCCAACTTGAGGCCGTTTCATGTTGGTCTTTTGTCATGTTTTAAACGAGCATGAATTTTAGGCTAACTGTTAACATTTATTGCAATGACAACCGTGCAACTGTTTTAGTGCATTTCCCTCATACATTCTTAGATAATATTACAGAAAAAAAACAAGCAAACACAGGAACAACAAAATAAAAAAAAATCATTACTGCAATCGCTTTATTTAAGACTTTATCACAGTATAAGAATATCTTAGAACCTATCTATAATTCAATGTGTCCTGTTCACTCTCCCTTGTCAATCGTATTGAGTCTGTTGTCTGGGATTATCGATGAATGCTTTCTGCCACCGCGTGTCTGTTATCGCACCACGGCTGGTATCACCTATAGTTACTGTAACAACAAACACATGGAACATGGATTAAACATCGATACCATTCAATGTTCGATTACATTCGATCCGATGTGATGCAAAGATGATGTCGTTCTGAGGACTTTTGTTCAACGCTTATAAATTCAAGTGATGTGTGTTTTTAATGGATACTTATTCTGCAAGCATTCCATATATGACAGCATGAAAAAAGATTTATCATTGTTTCCAATGTGAGGAATAAAATCGTACTTATATGCTCAATTTGTAATTGTATCGTGGTGAAGAATTTGCTCACTTTGTCTTTTTATTTGTGTACACTGATATGCAACATTAAACATATTAGATAAAGGCGATACTTAAGGGTATTATATTGAATCATCATACGACAAGCTAGAAAATCAATCAGAAAACATAGATTGAGTAATAAAACCGATATATATTGACATTAAACCGATCGTTTGAAACTCCTTTCCGCAAGTCGACTATGGGTCAAGGTGAAGGACAAGGTCACGGAAAGGGTCGAGGTGGACTGTGTCCCGGCATACTGTGGGGGATTCTCTGGTTCCTCATCCTCATATTCCTCGGCTGGCCAATCGCCTTCTTCGTCGCCTGGTGGTACATCTTCCTGCTGCCGTTCTCCGCCTGTATCGGCCCTTTGAAGGGAGTCTGTGAAGCCCTGCTGAAGGTCGTCCAACTTCCGCTCACCTGCGCGGAGAACATGGTTGCCATGAAGCCGCTCTGTGGATAATTTGTACATAAACTATCAATATTCATCGAGAAACTATTTGGATAATTGGTGCATAAACTAGCAATATTCATCGAGAAACTATTTGGATAATTTGTGCATAAACTAGCAATATTCATCGAGAAACTATTTGGATAATTTGTTCATAAACTAGCAATATTCATCGAGAAACTTTTTGGATAATTGGTGCATAAACATGTTAATTCACCATACAAAATAAATGTTTATTTTCATTCCTACGCATGAACAATTTATATAATAATTATAATGAAAGTATATTACCGGTTATCAAATTATTATGATGTTTATGCCAGTCCTACGATTTTCCTATCCCGGTTGTTCTGAAATTTTAGTGTTAAAGCAGTTCTTTTTTCAATTGTAAACTAAACATATATGTTATCATCCTCTGAAAATTTAACAATGTCCATATTCAACAAAAAAATTGCTAACGTGTGCAGATGTAGCTTTCGTTGTGCAGTTCATCCAAGTAAAGAAAGACTGTAACCATGGTTAATTTTACTATTGGGAAATATGTTGTACAACTCGACCCTGTCGTTTATATACCTTGGAAAATTAGTGGCACGCTCTGTGAAGGACACGATATGTTGATTTATTTTAATTGGAACTATATTTACCGAATTGGCTGACACACGGATTTCAGAAGTTTACAGTGCATATAAACAGGAATGTCCAGTTCGCGCAATGGTTGGTAAACGTGCTTTCTCCTAGTATTCCTGCTTCCACATTACAGCACACGAACATCCTCCACAATTGAATGCCTTTGAGTTAAAAAACCCTCTGAATATTGCAGATTAAATTCAGCATAAGCCTCAATATTAGTTCGTCTAGTAAGTGAATAAGGTAGAAGTGCAGTTTCATACATTGGGTCATCACATAATGCAATACGTCAAATTAAAAATGTGATAATGTCAAACCATTTGATCTAAATATTATGAATTGTCCATTCGACTGTAGAATTTATGACGTCAGACTATGATCACATGCTAAAATCATCTTTTATGCGATCACGACTTTTGGTATGTATGTTTCAATTTAGTATTGTTATGGAAATATTAACTAAGCCTAAGGTATAAGCACATTTTAAAAAGAAAATATTAAACGAAATTTTAAAAATACTATTAATGTTTTCATAGTTCGATATTCTAAAAGTTCTCTACATGCAAACCAAAGTGCATGAAATTAATTAATATTTCACCATGGTGAGACAGTAGAACGTGACTTAAGTGGAACAGAGTTATCGATTGTAATCAATAACGGTATTGATCACTGTATTTATATGATGATTAATATCAAGCATTAACATGTTAATAATGGTTCAACTTCGTGTTTATTTCTATAAACGAGCTTTCATAAAAATAAATGCACCACCGCTAGTTTGAAGTCATTTCTATATCGTTTGTAATTCCGCCAAAACGATTTAGTACCTTAATAAAAAAAAACGAATGGTGAGCTGGAACCAGAAGCTGAAAGGTTCCGCACAAATTAGAGGTTAATGCTTTTTTTTCAAATTTGATGTATGTAGTTTAAACCTATTTATTTTAGCTCGATTGCATCGAAAGGCTTATTTGAAACGCTCTCGATTCCGTTTCCTGGAAACCAGTACTTGGTGTTTATAGGGGAAGGTCTAAAAAACGCTCCAACAGTGGGGATCGAACCCGTGACCTCCGGGTCACTAGGTGGACACCATTTCCACTACGCCACGGCGACCGTCTTAAATTTGATCTATTTCTGCTATACTACGTAGAGTAAAAAATATTTGATGGACAAGGGGCTTTGACTGCAAACATACCAAAGGAAAACCAAGCAACACATTGTATAACACAAAAATCTAACAGCAGGTTACACTCCAAATTTACTCATCCACTTACAAATTAAAAAAAAAAAAAAAAGGATTATCAGAATAACAGGAGGGAAAGTCTTAACATTCGCTAGTCTTGTATTTAAGGTAAAAGACAACTTTAAATCCCATGAAATTGTTTATAGTTATTACCCGCCGTATATCTGTTTGAAATGCTACAGTACTACTTGGTATTTAATCAGATAATCATGAATATATAACATAAGATACGATTAACTATTTAAAAAAAAAACTTCAACAAAAATTTGAAGCGACATGCATGAATGTTTTACAAAAAACATTACGCCTAGCGTCAATGTTTTGTTAACATAACTGATTTTGTTAGGAATAAAACATATCTATCAAAATCATGTAACACACACTTGTATATGGTGAAAAGAATGGTTTCTGGTAATTTAACACAGTTTTTGATAAAAAGAAAAACATCAGGCATAAATGGCTCAAGATAATAGGCCTTAAATTTGATATCAAGCAAGCATTATTTTGGATCATACCAGTTATTTCTATTTGCTGAACCCATTTATGCCTAGCGTCTAGAAAAAAGGCATTGGCAAACAGCGTAGACCCAGATGAGATGCCGCATTATGCGGCGTCCCATCTGGGTCTGCGCCGTTTGCTTAAAGAAATTTTTATGTAAGAAATATTCTAAATATAGAAATAAATATACTAGACATCCCCTACTTTGGAAATAAATTGATCCAATTTAGAAGGATGGGGGAGTCCACTAGGCATAAATGGGTTAATGACGACAGACCTTTTATATTGCATAGGCCATAGCGGGGGATAACACAGTTTGAAAGCAAGAAACAACGCACTATCTACACGAACTTGGCAATGGCCATGTGCGCTAGTGGTAAATAAGAACATAATTACATACTACTTTGATCATAGTTTTTAAACTGACCTATTAAAACCGCTCACAGAAGTAATTAGCCAATAATTGTTTGAACCGTTGTGCAAAAGTTTACCAGGTACAGCTTATTGTTTACTGAACAGAACTGTACTGCAATAGTTTAAACTCTTCGTCCTTAAAATGAACGTCCTTTCTTATACAGCCCATTCCCTTTTGTAATTTATTTATTCTTATTTATAATAACACACCACTCCTTATTTATTTGGATTGACATTTTTATTATTTTATTCAATAAGTAAACGCAAATATTACACTGTTGATTATTAAATAATTGATTAAATATTAACTAGCAAACACATTATTTGGGAGTACATTGTCTAGTGGTGCTCACAAAAGAATAATCAATGACGTTAAGTTTACCAGCATGGGTTTTAGAAAATTGAACACACGTGGGTAAACTTATTTTGAGAATCGTTCTTAGCAATTCAGCACATTCCAATAAGCAAACACACGTGATCAATGACATTGTGTAATTAAACTCCGAAACGTTCATTTTACTGCCAAACTTGAATACAAATTTGATCATTCTTGTTTTACGTGCCTTACTGTATGAAAGATTATTATGGTATGTTCCACAATGTCTACGTTCTGCGATTGGACTGGCATCTGTCCATGTTACACATCAATTGAAACAAGTGAACATGATTTAAATGCACCATTCCATTTTACAGTTTACTAAATTTGGAACGAATGACACTAAAATAAATGGAATGAAACTATTTTTTATGCATGGACTGCAACACAAATTTTGTTATTTATTGTCAAAGTTGTAAATGTGAGAACAAGCTTTCCTGAATTTAAAACGTAAATCAAAATGTTTTGATAGAAATGCAATACTGCTGCAGGTTATGGAGTTTTACTTCTTAATATTGTTTTATCAACTACACCACACCATTGTAAAGTACAATTTACATTTTGGGCTGCAAAAAAGTTAAATTCAAAATTATACGGATACTTCTTTTTCTAAATAATATAAAGGCTGTTTGTACTTTCGGTATCCAACACCAAATGACGAGATATATATAGCAATCCTCACATAATGCAGCCTTAAGCGTGGAAAGCCTCAAAATATTAAGTAAGTTTGAACAAGATGATTATTATTATGATGCTATTGATGATCTTGTAATAGTATGTACTAGTAAATATTTGTGTATGAAGGTTACAGAACACAGGGGTAGATGATGACAATTTACGTCGATATGCAGAACTTAACTTCTGAATCAAATGCAATTATATTTTGCAGTTTGTAGATATTGATTTAAATTTATTTACATAATATTACTTAAAGCGAACACACTTTGTGTTGCAAAACGTGTGTTTTTGTGTTATAGTTTCTACTATTGCAATCAAATATAAAATATTAAATCATATAACATTGTAAAAAAAGTTGTTTTTACAATATGAATTAAGCATATTGACCTAAAGTACCTGTAAATGTCTTAAATTGTCATAACAGATATACAAATTCAGAATTGACATATAATTATGCTCGGTAGTCACAGAATTGACATCTAATTATGCTCGGTAGTCACAGAATTGACATCTAATTATGCTCGGTAGTCACAGAATTGAAATCTAATTATGCTCGGTAGTCACAGGGTCTACGTATAAAGTTAAAACCATAAACTAACCTTTTTTTGAATAGCAGCAACAATTCTGATAACACGAGATAGGTACCACTTTCTACTTTCTCAGAATGTTACATAATTTTACGAACTGTACCGTACCGCTTCATTATGATATAGGCCCGTCTCAATTTAGCTTTTTAATGGAGGCAATTTTAAGATTAATTTTTAAACTGTAGTCGGCACATTGAATTTGGTATTTGCTAACAAGATATACTTTTGTTGTGAGATGTCGCAATCGTCCATGATACAAACCTGATAACGTAACTTTTGCTCATGCAAACGCGAGTCACAGCTGGTCAGTGTGATTTACTTAAAGAAACTATTGCATAAACATAAATAGAACAGAATAAAACTTCATTTTAATATAAGTAGAACGAATATGGAGTATCAAGACGAACATGCATTTATGTACACAAAAGTCATAGAGAATATTCACGGTTAGCAATGCTTATATTTTGAGTATAATTATAATAAGTATTATTAGTATACTCTTAACTTAACGCCACCCCATAAAATTAGAATTATGTATGATTATGATTAATTTATATATATATTATTATTTATAATGGTATTGATGTCATCACAACTTTACTAATTTGCTCATCACAATTATTATTGTGATTAGCGCAGTCAAAAAACAGAATAAATATAGGAAATGTATACATGTATCATTATAAAGCAATACAAGAATTATACATAAGTACTCTACATTTCTTAACAATGTATAATCAACGTTACTCTATTCTCTCTCTCTCTCTCTCTCTCTCTCTCTCTCTCTCTCTCTCTCTCTCTCTCTCTCTCTCTATCTCTCTTGATCATAAATGTGACCTTAATAAAGGTTCCCTATGTCTTATCAATATAATTTAAGCAAGATATCATGAGTTTTCATTTGTTTGAATGTTTCTTCGCTTGAATGTTTCTTCGCTTCATCATCCATTAGGGGAGACCATTCAATTCAATATTTCAGTACATTATGTCCAAACAATAGACTTCCTCCAGTAATATGCTATCNTCTTTCTCTCTCTCTCTCTCTCTCTCTCTCTCTCTCTCTCTCTCTCTCTCTCTCTCAAGTCTATATTTACACATTTATAAATATACAATAGGCACATATTGATACTAGAAGAATACATAATTATCTCATTTATCTTAGTAATGTATTTGCAATCTTACTTAATTTGTAAACTGTATCCGTATTATCTAAATACAGTTTATAGTAAAGTTTGTTGACTCTGTAAATATGTCGCGATATTTCATGAATTTCATGTTTATTTGTATCAATGTGGTTACATTTTCAAAAGCAAGTTCTCTGCATTTTCAAAAAAATGTTTATTACAAAAAGCACACAGCCGATTTCCTTCTGGTGTCTCATTCAATGAACCTGTTTCCTTTGGAAAGTGATAGTAGGCTGTGAGAAGCGTTAAAAAACGTAAAAAACAATCCTGTCTACTTGCCCGAAAAGATTTTGCAGACGTTACTGATATTAAACAAGGCGGCACAGTGTAAGAGGTTGTGTCTGACCATTTGCTAAGTACATTAATAAGGCTGTCGATTATCTTTCCTTGCTATTTTATCGATATGTTCTAGAGAAGTTTCTATTACATTTAGATAAAAACAAATCTTGCAGAAATCCTTAAAATTGCAAGTAATATTTCAAAGCTTTGTTTTAGAAATTTTGAACGGTATGGTGTTTTTTTTCAAATGAGAGTAACACAGCTTAAACTATATAACAATATATATACTCATCGACAGACTTTAAACACAAAGCTGTATCTATAATGGCGGTTTACCGTGTTATATCATGCAGATAGACACGAACAATAATACGCTCATGAAGGTTTCTCTGCTCTGGTTGATGCATGATTGAGTAAGTTCTTGGATTCGGCTCTGAGTCCAAGAACTTACTCAATCACGAAAAATAATGTTTAAAATTTATGACAAGTGATCTTTCTACAAGCAAACCAATCGATACCAAATTTTCTACATTTGGATTGCCATGTATCATGTTATTACTATCCACGAAACCACCATGTCTTACTGATTGCAAAAAAAATCGAGATACATCCAGAAAAAAATGAACACAAATGAAAAATAATATATAATAATAAGATATTGATAGGTAAGGTAAAATGTTTATAATGTGTAATAATGCTTTAACAGCCCGTGTATTTGATGTGTATACATTCACGAGATCTGTTCCATCATGTCACAAAGTTCATGTCTCGATTCTAATCGTAACTTTCTGTCAACTTTACATTTTATTATATTATATGAAGCACTGGAGAAGGGTCGGTCGCAAGATTGAAACTAGGAACTGTCACTTCTTAAAGATCCGTTACTGCAGCATGTGATGACTGCGCCGATTGATTCCATATAATGCTCATCGTTTAAATATTACTGTAGGTACACGATTATGTTGGTCGAATTAGTTCCACTCTTCTCTTCATATTTCAGCAGTTTTTTTTTGCCGATTTCAGTTAAATATTGGAAAGGGCTTGTTATCATCCTCTAAAGTAACTGTGGTTTGTGTTATAGGACTTATATTGTTGTGTGCGTGGGTAATTGCTATTTTCAATGATTCCGGCTATTTAATTCTGAACATCATCATTGAGTCTGTCACAAAGTAACACAATGTATACAAATGTTAAACATCGTTTTCATTGATTGATGCATATATTTCTTCGTCCACTGCTGAGGCGTTCGCATTGGGACCCCCGCTGCTTGTTGTGATTTCATATGGTGAACTATGCATATCCTGTAAAGTAGTATATTGCCTGCTAGTGTCCTTGAAAGAGAAAAACAAAACAAATGTTTAAATTATATAATAAGGTTAACTACAAAGTATATGAATCAGAGTCACATTATATAACTTCTTACATAAACCATATTTCTTAGAATGGAAAACGACCATAGCCACCTAAAACTAATATCCATGTTCTCATTTTATTCCCGTTATACGTTTTCGGGATTTTCAAATTGGCACTTAATGAGGTTTTGTACCTTAAAGTTAGTAGAAGACTAATGATCACACTCTAAAAAGTATTTTATGCTTTTCACATCAAAATCTACACTCATTAAGACGTTGGTTTCGAACATTTGAAGACTTTTCAAAATGTAATACAAAAGTTATTGGCACCTGTAAAGGGCCCCTTGGCAAAATGTTTGCTTAAACCGACTATAGGAAAACGCCACACATACTGTTCGTATGTGTTCTGTATAGTTTATTCCATACCCTTTTTTCTTTTTAATCGTCATGTTTAAATAAACTAAAACAATTATGCGATCTTTCTAGAAACAATACAAAAAAAATTAAGTAAAATATACAACAGCACAATAAAAAACAGGAAAATATTTATCATTCGTAAAAGCTTACCAAAATAACGTACATACACATATATTATTGCATAAACTCTATCTGTAATGCCCTCTGGCGGGGTGCAGAAACTTGGCAAAAGGAGGGCTTGAACTGGAGAAATCGTTTATTAACAAGGAGATTCATGTGCCGTTCAAGCCCTGTTATGTGTTTTTCATATTCATAAATTAAAATAACATTGAAAACAATATGTCTTGTTCATTCGATATCTACAAAATAATTAATCATTTCTTACTTTGCGCGGCTGCATTTCAAATTTGCATTAATCCACTGTTTAAACATATTTAAAATCTAAAACTGCCTATCCAAAGGTAAAGCCTCGTCATTTTTTTGATGATGACCGAGTGAGGCATATAAAAACACAACCTTGAACTGTATAACGTCATATGAAATAATCGATTTATTTTGTCGACGTCGAATGAACAAGACATATTATTTTCAATGTAATTTTTATTTAATTTGGTATGTGTGATTTGTTTATGCAATAAAAGCAAAAATACACATTTTCTCGGACATAATTTTCTGCTGGCGCTCCAAAATCCGGATTTTTCGAGCGCCCGCAGATGATCATGCCCTCGAAAACGTGTATTAATACATATACTGCAATACCAAAAACTCATTACCGTCATATAGGAGAAATGTTCACAGCTCAATAATACATGGGGGAAATTGTAATGTTAAGAAAGTTTGCAGCCAAATATTGCTTTTAGTTCAAATAATGTCAAACAAAGACCATTACTTTCATATATGTAACTATTTTGTTTCTATAAATAGCTTGGCAGCATAAGTAACTATTTTATAGATAAAATATGACTACGTATAACGAATGCTGTTGCATTATATAAGCATAAGAGTCATCAGAAATCGTCATTACGAAAATCTAGTGTGCAAAAATAACAACATACAGGACCAATAACATATGATAACTATATAAATTAGTATACCGTTTCTAGTTTTAACAAACACATATATGCTGAAATGGGTATGATGCGAAGAGTGCAATTACTTAAAATAAATCCTTTCACAATGGTTTAGGATAACTAAATGATGTGAACTACCATAATTGACATGATGTATTTTTTAAATAAATATATTTCCATGTACACTTGTTTAACAAAATAAACACATACTATTTATCTAATTTACACATTCATTTAACAAATGTGTTATGTTTAATATTATCATATGCATATTGTTAAAGCGCCTATTAAAACCATAACATCTGCTTTAACTCCTATGTGGATTATGGACATTTCTTAATGTGTTGTAAGCTAGTGTAAAATGACAGTTTAATTATATTTTTTATGTATATGCACGTATTCATACTTTTTATTCTTTTGTGGGCTCTAGGAACGCTCTAGGAACACACTTACCACAAATATTGTGTCATCATATACATGATGGTCTGCCATAGGTGTGGGAGGTGTTTTACACCTAAATTGAAAATGTGTTATGTTAAAGAAGTTTGGGAAACAATTAAAATTGGACAATTTGCTTATATGAACTCGCGTATTGTAAATTTATTTATTAAATTTTAATTTGCATGTACCGCATAATGTAGTAAATCATTATGATTTTATATTTAATAAGTTTTCTAATTATGAAAGTGTTATCATAACATGATCTCACTGCAGTAGCAATAATTTATGGTTATTAACAGGTTTTCAAAACATATTTGCGGTAGAAAAGTAGCATATACTGTAAGTTCACATACCGTCTGAAAACACATATTGCTACGACTACGACAGCAATGGTTCCCAACGTTACTGCGACGCCAACTCCAACGCCAATGTATACAAAGTTTGAAATCGATTCTGTCTTAGGTCCTTCTGTGATCGTTGGAGCCACTGTAGTCATAGTAGCCCCTGTAGTCGAAGTATGCCCTGCAGTCGTAGTAGCCACTGTAGTCGTTCTAGCCTCTGTAGTCGTAGTAGCCTCTGTAGTCGTAGTAGCCTCTGTAGTAGTAGTAGCCTCTGTAGTCGTAGTAGCCCATGTAGTCGAAGTAGCATATGTAGTCGTAGTAGCCCCTGTAGTCGAAATAGCCCCTGTAGTCGTAGGGGCCTCTGTAGTTGTAAGAGCCCCTGTAGTGGTAGGGGCCGCTGTAGTCGTATAAGCCCCTGTAGTCGTAGGGGCCACTGTAGTCGTATGAACTTCTGTAGTCGTAGGGGCCGCTGTAGTCGTAGGGGCGGCTGTAGTCGAAGGGGCCGCTGTAGTCGTAGGAGCCCCCGTAGTCGTAGTAGCCGCTGTAGTCGTTGGAGCACCTGTAGTCGTAGGGGCCGCTATAGTCGTAGGGGCCGCTGTAGTCCAAGAGGCCGCTGTAGTCGTAGGGGCCTCTGTAGACGTAATGGCCGCTGTAGTCGTAGGAGCCCCTATAGTCGTAGGAGCCCCTGTTGTCGTAGGGGCCGCTGATGTCGTAGGAGCCGATGTAGTCGTAGGGGCCTCTGTAGTAGTAGGGGCCGCTGAAGTCGTAGGATCCCCTGTAGTCGTAGGGGCCGGTGGAGTCGTAGCAGCCCATGTAGTCGTAGGAGCCTCTGTTGTCGTAAGGGCCGCTGTAGTCGTAGGAGCCCATGTAGTCGTTTGAGCCCCTAATGTCGTAGGGGCCGCTGTTGTCGTAGGAGCCTCTGTAGTCGTAGGAGCCCCTGTAGTCGTAGGGGTCGCTGTATTCGTAGGAGCCGGTGTAGTCGTAGTCGTAGGGGCCGCTGTAGTCGTAGGAGCCGCTGTAGTCGTAGGAGCCGCTGTAGTCGTAGGGGCCTCTGTAGTCGTAGGGGCCGTTGTAGTCGTAGGGGCCGCTGTAGTCGTAGGAGCCCCTGTTGTTGTAGGGGCCGCTGTAGTCGTAGGAGCCCCTGTAGTCGTAGGAGCCCGTGTTGTCGTAGAGGCCGCTGTAGTCGTAAGAGCTGCTGTAGTCGTAGGAGCCGCTGTAGTCGTTGGAGCCTCTGTTGTCGTAAGGGCCTCTGTAGTCGTAGTAGCCCCTGTTGTCGTAGGAGCCACTGTAGTCGTTTCAGCGTCTGCAATTCAATGCCTAAAGTGTGAGTCTCGATGGGGGTCATTTTTATTAAAATTATATTTTAACTAACAGTGGTGTGACACATCTCTCCCATTTAGTGACTTAGTTCATGTCGTAACAAATAAGGGCGTCGTAAGATAATATCCATGTTAAGTAACATTTCCTCGTTGTACGCAACATCCTATGGTGTGAACACACTGGGGACTGGCTGCGGAGTAAACACCAGCTTTTCGTACTTTGTGACATGAACATTTGAATATCATTATTAAATACTACGTATACACATGAAATAAATTTTGTATTGTAGCATTGTGAAAGCAAATACTCGAACGCGGTACCGGCTCCCTTGCTGGCAGGACGGACGCCAACCGGGTCGCCAAACGAAGATCACGTAAAAAGTGAGACTTATTAAATACCTGCGTGGTAAGTAACAAAAGATGAAATATATATTTTTCCGTGTAAAACAAATTATATATATGTGATCGTAGTAAGAACAGTATATCCATACTTTTCATTGACATAGCTCAAGCATTTGTAGTTATTGCGGCATGCATTTTTTAGTTTCAATTATTTATGTAACCATATCAACCACAATTTAAAGCTGGTGAAAGGAAACTGAAATAAGGTGCATATTCACCATATGGCCCTCTATCCACATACTCAATTTCATAAATATGCCTAAATATCTGAATTATTGCAACGTGGATATTCGCCGAATGGCCCTCTATCAACATTCGAAATGTCTTCAACTAAGCTAACGTACTTCTTTACCAAAGCAGCCACATTTTTGCCTGACAAAAATCTTACATGAAGTGCATATTCCCCATATGGCTGTCGATACACACACCAGGTTTCATTAAAATATCTTTTGTGTTATCGAATTTTATAGCTTAGAAAAAAAAAAAAAAAAAACAAANAAAAAAAAAAAAAACACAAAGACACTTCTATATAATACGCTTATAAATAATCCATAATTTAATTTGCACACCGAACACTTGGAGAGTTAACACCACAATATAGAATGCTCATATTATTCCTAGTGCAAGTCTCAAAAAATACACTCGATAATGTTGTAGAAATAGAGGTCCATCATTTTTCTCCATTATGTAAGGTTGGTTTTAAAAACGTACGAATGACCAGTGAATGTGTAGTTTTTGCTTTGACAGTTAGTGGACAATACAGCTTTGCTTTTTAGTGTGTTATTAGATGTACCCTAGATGAAACATTTTTAAACAAGAACCGTAATTCATAAATACTCCAATCACAACAAATATATAGATTCTTTCACATTAATTACGTGTTAAACGCAAGGATCGTTTGTTGCTTCATATCCATTGGCATTTATTCCTAAAATACGTCGGCCTTCTCACATACTCTGTTTTTATGATTTACTTACCGGTGAATAATTTATATTTATATCCAGTACATAAAGTTTAATACAAAAACAGTATTTGAAGTCCTCTATTCCGGGACAAAGACAACCAATACAAAACGTACGATAAGCACACAAGCACGGTCACCGAATAGGGGACATATTTAAGGAATATATAAGAGTTGTACGTTTAATGACGCAAATTATACGTATTCCTCAATCTTACCACTAGGGCACGTTTTCCCACCAGAAAGTAGCTGTTCACCATCCTGACAACCGCACGTAAAGCTGTTCGGTGTAGGATGGCAAAACTTACTGCATTCGCCACGTCCGTTGTTAATGCTGCACAGTGTCTGAACTAGAAAATGAATTAGCATGTTTTATAAAAACAAATATTGGGCTAAGCAACATTTAATGAGTCTTTTTTGAGTGCAATAAGTTAAATTAGGTCTTTTAGATAATACACATGGGTGTTACTAGGCACAAAGGTATCAAAAACAGTATATTAAATGGGTCGTAAAAAGAATAAATCGTCAGGGATCTTATGGTGAGAACTTCTTTATCTGCAGCGATGTTATACCGTCAGTGTTTTGAAGCTTATAAATGTACAAGGCAATAGAATCCAGTCTCCCAAGCTCGGCATTATTGGCTATTCGTGCAATTATGTTTCTGTCCGTTTTGTGAAGTTTCGTTATGTACCTGAAACGAAAGAGCATCACTGACACATTATTCTGTAAATGAGAACATCATTCAACATTCAAAAATTGTTGACTATTTGCACGCGGTAAAAAGGAAAATATACTTACGAGAAAATTATACCACTATTTTCCCATTGTGTTCAAAGAAAACATGAAGTTTCTTTATCTTTATTTTAAACAAAAGTGTTTTTTAAAGACATGTAACTTGTACTTACTATTGCGTATAGTAAAGATGTATTTATTTAATATGTAGTATTACGCTTAGAATGTGTTTGTTCTAATATGCGAGTTGGATGACATATTCATGTTCAATATAACGTATTTGTACTGTCAATGCATAAAATAACACTCTATAACACGAGGCATATGGATAAAACTAACGCGCCGTTTGTGTTGTTACTATCCACGATTATGAATAAGTGCTTGTTCGAGTATATCAATATACTTTTTTGGCATTTATGTTATGTTCAATACATTATTCAAAAATTGCACAAAGAAATTTAATTAGAAATTTCTCAACCGTACATCGACCGTTAACTGCCTATCCATTAGCTGCAAATATGGTATACTTTTATTATTGTTTACTTTGACACATTTATATGCGTATAGAATAATATACGTTTTTTTAATGCACAGGTGTATTTAACAAGGATCTGAAATAATAAAAAAAATAATTTATTGTCAACAATACATACAAATTGATATGTTAATAACTATTACAGAGGAATAACTATTACAGAGAAAATTTATAAACAAATTCCATTTAACTTTGGTTATATACCACTATAGCTTAGCGGGCACCCACACAAACTATTGCACCCTCCGGAATCTATTTCAAAGGCGCGCTTACAATAATATTGAAGTACAAATACATAAGGGCAATTGTAAACGGCTTAAACGCAAAAAAAAGAATAAACAGGAGCGGCTTACGCTTTGTTCCATGCAGTGTAGTAGAGATAGTTTCCCATAAGTTGTATGTCCAATAGATATGCGTCGGGGTTATCGTGATATTGAACGCAAGTGTTCATCTCATATCCGCAACGGTAAATTATATTTTTCGTGCCATCAGTTACATACAAAAAACTTGCTGAAAACAAAATTAAACAAAACTTACTAACCTCAATCTTTGTGAATGTAT
This sequence comes from Dreissena rostriformis, assembly GCA_007657795.1. NCBI lineage: Eukaryota > Metazoa > Mollusca > Bivalvia > Myida > Dreissenidae > Dreissena > Dreissena rostriformis. The sequence continues at coordinate 26,652 of VMBQ01009132.1, forward strand.
GCAATACCTCAGATAAATTTATATAAATTGTAGTACGTTTTGATTTGTAACCATTTTGTAAGTATAGGTGCAACGTCTTGACCCGGAAATCATTTGCGCTGACAATTTACGAATAACGCACTCGAAAGCATTGCGTTCCCAAAAACAGCTTTTGAAACAAAAATATATCTCAATACACAAATGCAATTCAAACAAAGGTTTGTAAAACGATTATTGTACATTATTTAAACAGCTACCACCACATACAATTGTATTAACCTGAATGTGTTTGCATAACCAGGCTGAGTTTACAGTTATACCAGCAATACAATTAGCTCACACAATTAATTGTTATACTTAATAAGTTGCGAGAATGGCCCATGCACAGATTTTCGGAATAACCCTAAACCATTTTAATTTTATTTTACTGTTTAAACCTAATTGCAAAAATATAACAACATTGTTTAACTTTAAGCGTCACCTTATTCTTAAATTATGTTGTTAGAGAGTAGTGTTTACGTTAGTAGTAGTTCAAAGAGATGTATAGTTTTTTGGAAGTAGTTTTCTAGATATTAATTTGAGTTGTTGAAGAGTTTATAAACGTTAAGTGCCCATCGATAGAGAACTCGAAAAATATGTCCAATACTGTCAAATACTGTTTGAATTGTAAACTATTGTCAAGAAAGTTTTGCTGTTAATTTTGCACGGCGCAAATCATAAATCATGAGGACATTTAAACGCAATCACTGTTTTTATTCAAATAAACAACTCAGAATATCAAATAAGTTTTTACATGAAACATCAAAGAGATATCAAAAGCCAGTATCCATATTTTGGTATTTTGCACATCGTAACATTTACAAATATGAGAGCGTGAACTAAATACCCGCTACGTCGATGGCTATTCCGTTCGGCAATTTCAACGACGTGTACTGTGTGACCATATTTGTGCCGTCTGTGTTGGCGCGCTTCAATACAGGAGGGATTGCAACGTGGTCCGTCCAAAACAGAAATCTTAACAGTCATATCCAAATTAGTTATTGTGCAGAGTTTATTTAAAAGCAACTATATTATTGAATTACATAAAACTAGAGCTAACTATTGTGCTCTTAAAAATCCGTTTCAAAACACGTTAAACATTAATGGCCATTGATCATATATAGTAATCAATTTCATACACTTTGTGCGGAGTATATTTTGTCAACCGTGGCTTTTATTCGGGTCATTAATCATATATCAATACCTTATACTCTGTGCGAAATCAGTCAGGCTTTAATGGATTTTAAAAACGTCGAAAGAACTGGTCAGTTTGGCACGACATATTTTATTGAGTTTATTGGGACAAGGGATCAGGAACAAATCAAGGTCTAAAACAACCTATAGGTAAGTAATCTATAAGATAATCGACACGACTTTGTACGTTGCATACCGGTATCATTTACAGATTGATTTTCTACTGCCTTGGCAGAAGCGATATTTACATAATACAATGTAAACGGTTCATTCGAAATCAATCTCAAATAAACGACACAATTGCTGACCACTCTGCCTGAAACATTACTTGTTCAAGCACATGTTTACAATTTTAACAGGTTAACTTATTTTTCAAAATAATTATCATATATAACCAAACTGCGATAAACTAAATTTATTTACCCTTTCGCAGGATCGATGGCAATGTTCCTCGGTTGTGTACCCACAATCAACTTTCTATGTAAACCGTCGGGAGACACAACACCTATTCCAGTGAACTCTGTCGAGTCGTTTGTGGTTCCTAAAGCGGTGTAGTAAATGTTACCTGTGCTGTAGTCAAGCGCCAGTCGGTTGGGTTGTGCGCGATATTTTCCTTTAAATGGACATGTATACAAGTGAGTTTCGTAAGCTAATTAAAAAGGCTGTCGCCTAATCAGCTGCTGTTGTCGAGTTAGCATGCAACGCTAACTGGTAGAATTAGCATGGTTTGCTTGCTTATTGCTAATGTTAGTTTCGCATGTTATCTTTTAAACATGCTAACATACGCTTTTATCATTAGCATTTTAAACATGCGAACTTTAACTTAGTGTGTCAACCGGTTCTTATGCTAACGATACCTGGTAGAATTGTCATGGTAACCGTGCTAAGGTAAGCTCATAGCCTAATTACACGATTATAAGATAAAACCAGGGTACCGAACCTTTTTTGGGACGTTGCAAATGTGAACATGAGAGTTGATTTCTTGATCGAGGAAGATAAATATAAGTTGCAGTGTGGACATTAAATGCATTTCATGAAATACTTAGGTCTGATATTGTTAACATCAGAACAGGCAGGCCTATATATTCTCTTTATTTAAAAAATCTAAAAACGGGTATGCAGACATGTAATATATGGCGAACTGTTGAATAAAACATGAATGTCTAATAAGGTTATGATGTATTGGTAAACATAGTTGTTAGTATTACTGTTTTCAAAAGATATGAATGTAAATTGCTTACTGCCACGGATGACTGCATGTGACACCGATATAATTATTTTTTTATCGAGTCAAAACTACGGGAAATATGTGCAATATTACCCAAAAATATCCATTTCTCATTTTTAAATCTCATTTAAATCACGAACCTATTCAAAACATACATCATTTGTTTCGTATTGCACTAAAATCAAGGTTTCACACAATTCTGAGTTAAACTCAGTGGGGTTAATAGTGTTTGTGTTATTGCTATAATGGCTCTTCTTTGTAAATATTGATGTTAGTGGGTAGGTTGCTTTGTGATGCTACATACCTATGTCTGTCAATATCCTGTATCCCGTTCCGTTTATATTTGCTGACTGAATGTACTGTGATTTGGTGTCACCCCATATGATCCTCTGAGCTTTTGAATCGTACAATACACCGGTAGGGTCGGTAATAGTTGGAATATCAAGAACTCGCACGTCGTCATCAATGAGAGACACTTGATATATTTTATCGTGTGTCCAATCGGAGACGTACACAAAGTTATCAGTCAATGGCTCTACAGGGGGAAAAGGAAATGCTCTTTACAGATGCTGTTAAAAGTTCTACTCTACACATTATTTTAACCTGTGTCAATAATTACTACTATTTGTGTTATTATTAAAGATCTAATCGTGATGCTTGATTGTTTTATGATATGTGTCTTACATACAATGTTCTTAAAAATAAAATACATATTGCATCTTCAATCTGGTAACAAAACAAAACATGAAAGCAGAAAATGTTAACTCCATCTGATGTGGTAGACACACATTATTCCAGCATTTTCATGAATGTTTTCACAGTAAAATGTAGAAAAAAACAAGAATTTCAATCGCACCTGATGAACAGTTTTTGTTATTGGCACCAAGAGTGAAACCAAAAGTGCACTGGCAGTTTGCGGTTCTTCCAATTGGAAAGCAGAGTTGCTCACAATCTCCGTTGTTAAGATCACATGGCCCTGAAAAAACATACCATAATATTTATCTAGATGTTTTATTTAGTCATGTTTTAAGGTATTTATTTATTTATTAGATATTTATTAATTTAGTTGTTTACGTATACTTTTATGCATTTATGGATTAATTTACTTTCATATTTATATTTTTTTATGTATTAATTATATATAAATATATAATGACTGAATATATAGTTAAAATACATTATTTACCGCTCTCGTTTCGTTGTTCTGTAACATCAAGTATACTTATGTCAGTAACTGCTGCCAGGGTAACCAGCGATTTGGTACAATTGTCTGAATCTCCGAGTGAAATAACATCTAAGTCCATGCCATCGTCAGACACCAGCAAGTGATTCTTAAAATAAAACAGATGTATGCGTATGTTTGGTTATTAACATATATTTATAAGACAAGAAGCATACATTTCAACACACATTTAAAGTAGTTATTTTAATAAAAGTATTTTAAATAAATTGTTTTGATAAGTATTTTTTACAGGGATAATTATATCATTTTTTTATTTAAATTTCTATTACTACCCAATCACATGTACCCTTTAGACAATCATTTAACACCATGTTCACACAATATGATGTATTCGTTAACAAATGATTTTTTCTAAAGATAACAAACACATTTAATGAGACCTTATATGAATGTATTTTCAACGGTAATATGGTACTAGACACAAGTACATCAATCGTTGTTAGACCAGATCCATCTAGCTGCACGGATTTTAAACTGCTGCCATCGATGAAATACAATCTGCAAAGACAAACATTATAAAACTAACGAGATGCCTATTACTAGCATTGAAAAATGCTCAAAAAACCTACATGAAGGTTATTTATTAATATAGAAAGTAAGCGTGTGCAAGATTAAGTAACGATAACCTCTCTTATTGAAATTTGCTCACTAAATGTTTATGTTAAAGAATTCCAGACAAATTTACGATTTGACTCAAGCCAATAATGAATTCAGATGCCATTTTGACATAAAATATGATTGACAGCTGTGACCATAAGATATAGAACTAAAGATTTATCATCGCCTCAGAGAATGATATAACGTTTTTTCAAGCCTTGAATGGTAATGTCATTATTTATGTTATTATACTAAACAAATTAGCAATGACTTATTCATCCACTCTAATCTTGTGCGTTCAAATCTGATCAAGAAAACCTGGTATCGTGTATTCAGATTCTCTGACGAATTTGTTATCCATTTTTTTCTGTTTTCAGTATTAAAACAACTCTGGGGCCTTTACACTACACAAGCAATTACTCTAGTTAACAATGAGACACATCAGCCTTGCGTACTTTTCAATAATTAATACAAACACTATTGAGAGTGTAACGCTATTTGTAGATGTGTTATGTTTACAAATTGCGTGTTATTAACATTTAGTCTCTACATTGAATTGCTTTAAAATGGTTTTAAACTAGTGTTAATAGTGTTTCGCACAACACAGAATGGATTTATATATTATTGATACAAATTGATTTTTTTGGATATTTGAAAAACATAACGCGATTTATTGTTTGACTGTAACATGCAGGAAACTTGATTGAACTTGATTCGGTTTTGACATTACGTGAACAAATCGTCTTTCTGGTTAGAAAGATTCGAATTAATACATGAAAACATTACAATATAGTTTGTTTCGTATAAATAAAGGAATTGCAGAATAGAATCTGTAAGACTATTAGATCGAAGGTACTATGCTCAGAACGATAAATTTAACGTTTTGCATTGTTCAATTTTGCTATTCAGTATTTTTGATATTTAGATCCACGAGAGGTTGAAAGCGCAAAATGCTATCCAGTGACATTACTCTTTTCGTTGGATAACGTGCACATATTTAGCACATGAGGTTTAATAAAATATTGTAACTGCTGTCTTATTATGCACAGATTAACATACATATAGTTTGATGAGAGAGGGATTTACGTTGACCCTTTTCGTCAATGTTATAACCTTAAATGAAGTCATCGGGCTGTTTAGGCTTCCTTTTACATGTTGCATGTTAATTCAATATATCTCGATGAATTCGGAAAGTAGAGTTATCGGACATTGAATGGTTCCCCCTTGGTCTAAAATGTTATTTACAATTTCATATCAGCAATTATGTTAGTACACAGGACACATCTTGTCTTATATATTAATTTGAGTATTCAGTTATTTTATAAATGATTCAAACCATTTTGTTTGACTTGTGACCCCTAAACTTGGCATTGAAATTGCAAGATGGTTTGTGTATGCGACATATGTTCGAATAAAGGATAAGCCTTTACACCTAAGTATTGACAATGTTTCCGTATGTTATGAAGTTAAAACTCGTACAAACAGTATTTTTAAAAACAAAAATGTCTGGACATCGAACTTAAATGTGTGACGTTGCTTTCCGGCTTGTGGGAGTAATTCGTTTCTCCATATCTGTAACAATTTGCACCAAATTGAGAATGGGACGTGCTCTGAGAAGAAATAAATGCAGGTACATATATTTGGACAGCTGACCAACGAACCAATAAAACAAAGTGTTGTCTAGATGGCCTCGTTCTACAAGTTTATGTTAACATAATAATTGATAATGAATTATGACACTTTTGATACATACCGATGTGTCATTGCATCGACAGAGAGGTCTCTCGGATCAGACAAAAGCATCGACTTCACAATGGTCTGTACGTTGCTTCCATTCAAGTAAGCCTTCTGAATAGCAAACCCACCTGGCCGCCCGTTGATCCATATCATGGTACTTTAAATTAATATCGGGGTTTTATAACACATTTTATATAGGCATTTTTTAAACGCGTGGATAGAAATATGTCGTCTGAAAAGATGTTCCAAAATGTGCCATTAATTAAAGACGATATCAAAAGTTTTAGAGTCAACAACTTTGCATAAAGCCTATGTAGTTTTTTATAAATCACAATTGATATAATGAATGGCTATGACTTGTATTCAAATGAAATCATTCTTTTGAATACAGATTTTGGTAACAATTACGCTGGACTACAAATCCGACTATCGCGGATTCAATCCTCGTCTCAGCATTATAACTTATATGGGCTTCGTCATAACGTTCTTTTTGATACCATCGTGGTATCGATAAAATAGCCATTGAACCCTTTTTTTAAATAAATTATTAATATATAATTAAATGATATTTTCATAATTTATATTTACATACGCAGCTTATTGAGGGGAAATAACTGCTACTTAACTACCCAGCCGTTTTTACACGAGTTACTTTACTTGGCAAGTAAGCGAATGTATATACTCTCTGTGACCGACAACCGTACTACGTGTATACATACTATTGACCAGCCATACCCGTTTTTTTTCAATTAAATGTTCCCTCGCAGGTATAAAACTCAAG
>VMBQ01009133.1:9538-19573 GCA_007657795.1 Dreissena rostriformis
GGCATAGTTATGGCCCGGACAAGCTCATTTATGGCCATTTTTGACTTTTGAACTCAAAGTGTGACCTTGACCTTGGAGATATCGACGTAATTCTTTCGCATGACACACCGTCCAATGATTGTGAACAAATGTACAAAGTAATTTTTAAATCTCACAATGAATGACATAGTTATGGCCCGGACAAGATCATTTATGGCCATTTTTGACTTTTGAACTCAAAGTGTGATCTTGACCTTGGAGATATTGACACAATTCTTTCGCATTACACACCGTCCAATGATTGTGAGCAAATGTACCAAGTAATTTTAAAATCTCACAATGAATGACATAGTTATGGCCCGGACAAGATCATTTATGGCCAGTTTTTATCTTTGAACACAAAGTGTGACCTTGACGTTGCAGATATCAATGTAATTCTTTCGCATGACACACCGTCCAATGATGGTGAACAAATGTGCCAAATAATTTTAAAATCTCAGAATGAACGACATAGTTATGGACCGGACAAGCTCATTTATGGCCTTTTTTTACCTTTGAACTCAAAGTGTGACCTTGACCTTGGAGATATCAGCGTAATTCTTTCGCATGACACACCATCCAATGATGGTGAACAAATGTGCCAAATGATTTTAAAATATCACAATGAACCACATAGTTATGGCCCGGAAAAGGTCATTTATGGCCATTTATGACCTCAAACTTTAAACTCAAAGTGTGACCTTGACCTTGGAGATATCTACATACTTCTTTTTGCATGACACACTGTCCAATGATGGTGAACAAATGTAACAAGTCACTTAAAAATCTAACGATAAATGACATAGTTATGGTCCGGACAAACATTTGGTTTAAAACGCACTAAGTGACCCTGTGACCTAGTTTTTGATCCGGCATGACCCATATTCAAACTTGACCCAGACATCGTCTACCTACAACTTCTGACCAAGTTTGGTGAAGATCGGATGAAATGTTCAGGACAGACTGACAGACAGACCGACAAAGTGACTCCTATATAGCCCCCATTACCAATGGTAATGGGGGTATGACATTTTTCAAAACTATGAAAATCTGTGAACAAGTCTGTTTAAAAAATAGACAATTAAATGCTGTTACATTGATAACGCAATATTCTGTGTTGGATCAAAAGCAAACTAGGGCTATCACAGAAAATGGTTAATCCCCACATACCACATTAACACAGATGTTACCTTTGACATTATGAGATTCTTATATAATTTGTATATCAAACAATTGCCAGTCATCCATGTTGACTTGTAAGGAAAAAAGTTTTTTTCCTCATAGTGTCAATAAATTGTAGGAAGTTTCATGAAAATCTGCTGAATGTGTAGATGGACTGCACAAAGTTTCATAAAAATCTGTCAAACTTGTAGATGAACTGTACAAAGTTTCATGAAAATCTGCCAAACGTGTAGATGGACTGCACAAAATTTCATGAAAATCTGCCAAACGTGTAGATGAACTGCACAAAGTTTCATGAAAATCTACCTTACGGGTAGATGAACTGTACGAAGTTTCATGAAAATCTGCCAAACGTGTAGATGAACTGCGCGAAGTTTCATGAAAATCTACCTTACATGTAGATGAACTGTACGAAGTTTCATGAAAATCTGCCAAACGTGTAGATGAACTGCATGAAGTTTCATGAAAATCTGCCAAACATGTAGATGAACTGCACCAAGTTTCATGAAAATCTGCCAAAGGTGTAGATGAACTGTATGAAGTTTCATGAAAATCTGCCAAACATGTAGATGAACTGTATGAAGTTTCATGAAAATCTGCCAAACGTGTAGATTAACTGTATGAAGTTTCATGAAAATCTTCCAAAACGTGTAGTAGATGTTCACTGGACAAAATTGAAAAAATAAGGGGCAAATTTGACCAATTTACGGACAGTATGAGCCAAAGACTAACTGCAGATCGTTAAGCTCAGAGCCATTTCAACTGTAATCCCTATTCCATTGCCAATGTATACATTTAAATGTCCAAACTTTGTGTTTTACAAAATGGACAAGGAAAAAACAGTCAAGTTAGATACAAGGAGTGGTGGTTCAAAAAGGGTTAGAGTGGTGGCATCTAATGCCAAACGTGCATCTAATACCAAACACTTTACAATACTCGCTATTATCACGCTGCTTGAAATCTTATGACACCCGTGATGTCATATTTTGTGACGTAATGATTTTTCTTTTCTCTTTGACCTCTACAGCGAGTACACAAGTAAGTTTTTATCAAATTTTATGACGTTGTTTAAACATCGCTGTTTCGTTGTCAGTTTTTAATAGAGATCTTAATTTTATGCTCCATGTTCATAAGAGTATATTGTGTGTTATAATAAACTGTTATTGCTTATATTTATTTAATATTTGAAAACAATAACATCACATGTTATTGTACGGAATGTAAGGAGGGTAAATAGCATTCGATTAGGTATAATGTTGAAGTTATAAAGTTGTTCGGTAATACAATCATTCCAAATGGTTGGAGAATCTATTACCTAATTTTTGTTTCGAATGATGTTAGTTTTGAAAATAAAGCTACATTTCTGCTAATGCAGTTCAACCCTCAGTCTCTGATTCCGGCAACGCAGACGTACCGCATATTTCTGATGAAATGATCCAAGGGGCACCATGTGGACCAAAAGACAACTGAGTATCGCTCAGATGTAAACCCCGCACCGCAATCACCAATGAGCAAAATATTAGTCTTACCAAAAGTACAAGAAACAAAGAATAACAAAGTGAAACATACACCGCTACCCAAAGCTGTAACTGGGGCTAATTTTCGTGAAATTCTAGAAAAGAAAAGTCTAGATAAGGAGGCCGAGGAAAAGGAGCGCCAGGCAGATCGGGAATGGAAACGCAAAGAGCGTGAAGAGGCAAAAGAAAATAAGAAAGCTGAGAAAGATGAAAAGCAAAGAGAGGAGATCAAAGTCGCATGAGAGAAAAAACGAAAGAGGTCGGAAATGTGAGCACAAATTCTTCAGGCAATTTAGGAGTCGTCTGATGACGAAAGCATTAAGGTAGCAGACTGCTACGCTTGTGAGCGTTCATATGATGTGTCGAAGATGGCTACCTGGATGATGTGCCTTTCGAGTGCAAATACTGTTGAGTCTCCATCCTCGGCGTTTGATCAAAAACTTTAATTATGTTTTGTGAATAAAATTACTATTTTATCATAAGAGATGTTGTATTAATCACCAATGAATAAAAATATATTAGATCTTATTTCAGGTGGGAGATGATAAACTGTGAAATGTTCGGTAATAGAATCATCTAAATTCGGTAATAGATGCCATGTTTGGTAATACAATGCAAAACTCGTAGATTTCCACGATTTATTAAGGACGTATCGTTGTATTTCAAAAGACCTACATAAAAGCAAAATAAAGTATATACTTCAATTACTATAATAGAATTAACGTTGTCTTGCGTTGTGTCCTGTAATACCAAACATTGTAATTTTTGGCTTAAGTGTTCGGTAAAAGATGCCACCACTCTAAATAAATTAATAAATTTGCATTTAATTATTTTGTTTCAATAAACGTGTTTTAAATTGTTCGGACAAGCGAGTTTTTTAATGCGGACACATTGATTTTTCATTTTTAATTGTTCGTGGACAAGTAGAAATTTTCTATTTTTCCACAACCCTGAATATAAATTGTGTGTCACTATCTATATTATGATATAACTGTTAAAACAACCTTCCATTTTATTCGATCTATTCTACATAAAAGAACCATAGCGATAAGAAATGTTCAGATCCATGTAAATTAATAATGTAGATTAACATCCAAATGCAGCTGCTTCTCAGGGCCATACAATGTAAGAATGCTTGCAAAGATGCTGCGAACCAACTAATCCGTGACAATTATTACAATTTTGAGCAGCTAGTGCCCAAGCAGTGTATCTGTGTATTTCACCCGATTAAAATGTTTAAAAACACAAAGAAATAGAATATAAGAAAATAGAATATCAGGAGTATTGAAAACGCAACCATTTTGACTTAAACACAAATCCTTTAAATTTGATGTGTACAATACAAGGGCCTAGATCGAAAATGTTTTGCTCATTACAGTATTTTCTCTTTGGAATTTTAACCCTTTGCATGCTGGGATATTTGTCGTCTGCTAAAATGTCATCTGCTGAATTTCTAAAATTAGTATTTTCATTGATTTTTTTTCAAAAATTACTATCAGAATAGCAAACAGTTTGGATCCTGATGAGACGCCACGTTCTGTGGCGTCTCATCTGGATCCAAACTGTTTGCAAAGGCCTTCAAAATTTGGTTTCAGCGCTAAAAGGGATAATCATACCCTAGCAAGGCTTTCATTCAGTCGGAAATTATTCAAAAGCTCTTCAGACAAGTTAATTCAGCATAAATAAAGCGTCTGTCTACATTTTTTACGACAACATACGTTTTCAATCACTTTGATGATCACCTTGGAAACAAATCAACACTTATTGAACCAGAAAAACATTAAACAAAATCCAGATACTGTACTTTTGAAATGTTGTTGAAGAAAAATCCTGAATGATCGCGTAACTTCAAAAGCTGCAGTTATTCTAATTACAACATAAATATATTTAATTGATCGAGCAGTACGATATGCAGAATGTGTTCATGTTAAAGTGGAAAACAAAATTTACTGTTGACTTATTTATTTACTTTTTTATTGATTACATTCTATACAGATGTATTTAATTACCACAAGATACATTTCTGAGTCAAAGACAGACGATTTTGTATGAAATTTAAAACGTAAAATGATCCATACATTTTTAAGATGTAAACACATCAGAAAAAAAGAAAAAAAATATTATTCTGCAGAAATAAGAAAAATGAGAGAACTAAAATAAAACTTGGTTAAAGCTAAAAATTGACCTTAAATATGAGCCAGTCTTTCGGAAAACTGAGCTTCATGAAAGTGCGTAAAGCATCATCCTAGATTAGCCGGTGCAGTCCGCCCAAGCAAATCATGGCCAAAACCTTCTGCTTAAACTGGATTTTTGTTTGGTAGAGACTTCATTCAAACGATAAATTCCATAAAATTAGAGATTGTCATCCCTGATTAACCTAAGTGGAATGCAGAGGCTAATCTGGGATTATACTTTACACGCATGCATAATTTAAAAGCCCCCTTTTCCCAGAATGCATTTCTCATATATAATTGCATTTTCAACAAATAAAAAATTGTTTTCAAATAAACGTTTTATGTTCTAATATAATTTTTTTTCTGTGTAAGTGCGTAAACAAAATAGACCTAAATATGATACAGAGACATTCTGACAGTCGAAGGCAAAATGTATGTTCATGCATTACATTTCAATACGAGATGCAGCAGTTTTGCTCTCGAGCATTGCTATGCAAATTTCTTGAAAAGGCTGTTTTGCTGGTTTAACCCTTTGAGCGCTGGAACCGGATTTTGAAGGCCTTTGCAAACAGTTTGGATCCAGATGAGACGCCACAGAACGTGGCGTCTCATCAGGATCCAAACTGTTTGCTATTCTGATAGTATTCTTTGAAAAAAAATCGAAGAAAATGCTAATTTTAGAAATTTAGCAGACAACATTTTAGCAGACGACAAATTTCCCAGCATGCAAAGGGTTAATCATAACAAGAAAGGCTTCACTCTGGAAGCAATAATTCAAGACAAACTCCCAAGAATGTCGTCATAAAATGTATAATCAGTCAAAATCCTGCTTTATGGAAGGATAAATGCTGTCTGGAAACAAACCAATGTGAACTTATAGGCAGACTAACCGATATTTATATAAACAAGAATTTAAAGATTTGTCTTTCCAATTAATGAAGTGTGTCTGTTGTCATAAGCATTCTATAAACTGGTGAAAAGTACTATTAACACATTTGAATATTTGAAATTATAAAGTACAAGACTGCTGGCTATATGACCTCTAGTCATGAAATTGGGAACACTATAGTCAATCAAATTTCTGTTGGGAAAAATACCATTGTTTGATTTATAACATTTGAATAATTGTTGATAAAACTTAAATAAAATAGAAAAGTGTGAGTATAAACTTATTAGTAAAATGAATATTATCACATCAAGTCTTTATTTCTACACTAACAGCTCTATTTCCATACATCTGAAGGTCAAACCATTAATTGGGAAATTGGGACTAGACTTGAAAAAAGGCATCTTTTGGCTGTTGAGAATATGAATAAATATAATATCAGACAAAAACAAGATCTGGGTTTGTCAGAAACACAATGCCCCCTATTGCGCTTACATTTATTTTTTTATTTTTTATTTTTTTACCTTTGACCTTGAAGGATGACCTTGACCTTGACCTTTCATCACTCAAAATGTGCAGCTTCATGAGATACACAAGCATGCCAAATATCAAGTTGCTATCTTCAATATTGCAAAAGTTATGACCAAGGTTAAAGTTTTGTGACAGACACACAGAGTGAATGACACACACAATGACAGACAGACAGACACACAGGCCAAAAACAATATACACCCTCTTCTTCGAAGAAAGGGGCATTAAAAGCCTTGCAGTGAATCAATTATGCTTACTCTAAACTATTTTTCTTGATGAAAGCAAAAAGCAAACTGTTCGGAGTCAAATCTCATACTGCGTGTTTGTGCGACGAAGATAAATCATTCTACATTATGTATTCATGATAAGGTTATTGAATTTCAACGATATTCATACATAAACCAAGTTTTTGCCAATCATAAAATCAGACAAAAAAAGCCCTGCAGCGGATCAATTATGCTTGCTCTCAATAATTTTGCTCCATTTGCTGTTATGAGTCAATTTACTTACTGCATGTTTGTGCAACTTACATACAAAATTAACTATTACGTATTTATTACTTAGGCATTGAATTTGAACTGTTTTCATACATAAACCAGGTTTTTGCCGATCATTTAATGATTGAATTTAATGGCGTCTATTCAAATCTTTTAAAGAAAGATGTACATTAAACACTTTCGTATCACGCTTGACTGTTATTGAAATTCAAGAAGCATAAGGAAAATAATTTTTAGAAATTTATGTTGAACTCTGAACTAGAAATGACTGTTTTGGAAAACAACCACTAAACCGAATCTCCACCACAGGAAACAAGTCAAACAAATCTAAACCACAAAAAAGGCTTGTCAGCATAGGATAACATATGCACACTTTTTCCACATTTTTCTAAACCTAAACGCAAAGTATTTTTCCACATTTTTCAAAACCTAAACGCAAAGTGTGACGGAATTTCAGACGGATGGACAGACGGATGGACAGACGGACAGACAGATGGACAGTGCGATCACTATATGCCCACCTTCGGGGGCATAAAAACAACCAGTCAACCAATACTTTACCACAAAAAAACAACCAGTCAACCTTAACTTAACCACAAAAAACAACCAGTCAACCTTAACATTACCACAGAAAACAACCAGTCAACCAAAACTTAACCACAAAAAACAACCAGTGAACCAAAACTTTACCACAACAAGAGATGTGTTTGTCAGAAACACAATGCCTCCTACTGCGCCGCTTTGATTTATTTTTACCTTTGACCTTGAAGGATGACCTTGACCTTTCACCACTCAAAATGTGCAGCTCCATGAGATACACATGCATGCCAAATATCAAGTTGCTATGATCAATATTGCAAAAGTTATGACCATTTTTCGAAACCTAAACCCAAGTGTGGCGGAATTTCAGAAGGACAGACAGACGGACGGACAGAGAGACGGACAGTGCGACACATACTATCAACTTTTTATTGTAGTTACTTACCAATCAGCGAGGATTTCATAACTGAATTTTTCTGACATACACGTTACCTAACATTTTCAAAAGAGAAACTGTGAATGTTAAAAAAAAGATCTAGCAATGCATTCTTTTGGCACAAAACGTGTATTTGTGATTATGTAATCAACCAAAGCTATCTTAATATGTAAGTAAACAGACCAACCTATAATTCTTCAACCCACCACTACCAAAAACAAAAGAAATATTGCTATAAAAAGTATAAATTAAATTAAATAAAATTGAAAATCTGGCTTTAAATTTACTCTTAAAAATCCCTTAATTGTATTAACCCACAAATCAGCTACATTCACGGCACACTAATCTACATTTCTCCAATACCCACATTAATCAAAATACAAAAGATAAAGAATTAAACTAACTATAACCAACATTAACTATTCATGCAATAACAGCTTCTAGGTCTTGAACATGAGGGTCAACATACTTATCAACAGCTACTATAATTTCCTGTATTCAAGATTACTTCCTTCCTTGATCAAGTACAATATACAAAGTGTATTTCGAGGGCTGAACGGAAAACTGTTGTATCTTCTTCTTTATTTAATATGAGTTACGACGGTCTTCCGTTTACCCCTTGATTTCTTACTAGCTGTGCTCTGGAAAAACAGGACTAAATGCATGTGCATTAAGTATCATCCCAGATAAGCCTGTGCAGTCCGCACAGGCTTATCAGGGAGGACACTTTCCACCTAGACTGGATTTTCGTTTGTTGGAGACTTCCTTTAAATGAAAAATTATATAGAAGCAGAAAGTGTGGCCCCTGATTGAATTGTGCGGATGACTGGCTTATCTGGAATGACACTTTACACACATGCATTAAAACCTGTTTTCCCAGAGCACAGTTCATATATAATACGTAAGCAGACACTACACAAATATTTGACATCAGATAAGCCTAATAAGACACTTACTTCATACTATAATGAAAGAAGTACTATTAATATACTTCCTGCCACAACACAAAATTCGTCCTTACAAAAGATAAAACGCTTATTCTAATCAAACTTTTCCTTTTAAACATAATAAACAGCACATACGATTTCGCGCTCACACAACTGCTACTAAATATCCCTCTTTGCAATATTTACGCAAGAAAATAAATTGGTCCAGTTTTGACATCTGCAAGTTGTCAATATCACCTTCAAGACGTAATTAAGTCACATCACTAATTGATCCCTCGATCTGCAAGCATGCATAATCCAAAGGACGCGATGCAAATACAGTTCACGTAAATCCAATACAAGCCGATTTATAACTGCAGCTAAGCCTCCTATTTTCGTAACTTTAATATTACTATTCATATACACACACACACATCTTTTACAGATGTTGGGCTTTATTGGTGCGAGATCGGGACAATATGGACCATTTACAGTCACCGATGAATCAATTTGACCGATTTTGTTTACATAATATATTTTCCTCTTTTCTTTTTTTTGAGGGGGGGNGGCAACAGTGCCGAAGGCTGTTCTTTACAACTCTTGAAATTGGCTTTTTAACTTGTTGACATTTAATCGATTAAATTTTCATTCAGTATACAGCACAAAAGGCTATTTGATGGACAGAATTACAGAGTAATAAGTATTGATGTATTGATCTTTTATGTTTTTAAAGAGGACTACATACCAATATTTGCTAAGTGAGAAATGTATGTGTGTTTTTTTGACAATTCTGTAAATTGTTAAAATAGCTCCATACAATCTTTTTACACTTTTTGAATCTCTGTCAATATTTAGACAATAGCATACTATGCAAGCAAGTATTTGTCGGAGTTATATCAAACATTTAAAAAAAATTTGGCCAACTTAATGCATGTTTGATTGCCAACTGAACATGAATAGAGGATATAATTGCATATTGATTTAACTGTGCAATCGCCAATGTAACCCATAACAGCGATTGCAAATAAGAAATATAGCATTATTTAAACTTTACTTAAGCCAACACTTTTGTTTACAAGATCTCTATAGAAGGAGCACTTATAATGAGCCAGGCTTTCTAATAACAATTCTGTAGTAATTTCTGATATTGGAGGAATAAGAGTAAACAGAATAACATTTCAATAAAATGGTTATTTAACAATTAAAAGCAAGGATTCAGCTTAAATTTTTAACATTGAATTTGAGTTTAAAAAATGCATTGGTGCCGTTTAATTTCATGTGTTTTCTTGGGATTTTGCTCATATAAGTTTGGTGTTTCCCCCCCCCCC
>VMBQ01009134.1:0-34993 GCA_007657795.1 Dreissena rostriformis
TCAGGGACGACAATTTCCGCTTTTATGGAATTGTTCGTTTAAATGAAGACTTGTTTTAGCGAAAATCCAGTTTAAGCGAAAAGTGGCGTCCCGGATTAGCCAATGTTTATAGTACAAGTATTTATGTATGTTTTGTTGCGAACGTCATATCGTTGACAGAATGTTGAAGCATTAACCTTAAGTGTGCATTAGTTGAACAATGGCACTACTTTCGCTTTTATTAGCAGCCGAAATAAACGCCATACACTTGGATATTGTATAAAACAGTGAACTCGCATAAGCAGCCTTGGTTCTTTTTTTCAGTGTTTTCAACAATAGCTGTTACAANCTGGATTTTTGCTAAGAAGAGACATCATTTAAACGAAACATTGCATAAAGGGGAAATTGTTGTCCCTGATTAGCCTGTGCGAACTGCACTGGCTAATCTGGGGGACAATTTACGCACAAGCATTAAGCCCAGTTTTCTCAGAAGCGATACAAATGATTGAGAAATACTGCGTTTGGGAGTACAGTCTAACCTGTCAATAAATACCACTCAAGGGATTTGGTCGTTGTGGTCTTTGTTCGCAGGTGGTCTTTATTCGCAGGGTAGATTGAAAGGAATTAGAAAGGATTGGGTGGAAATCGTTGTGGTCTTTATGGACAGGTGGTCTCTATTAAAAGGCGGTCTCTGTGACAGATTTGACTGTAATGGCAATCCTGTAAGTAGTGAACAATGACCGCAACACTTACCCCGAATCGCATGTATACCGGACCTTACAGCCATGCCATGCCCTTGGCAAAGTTCAAGGGCACGTAACTCAGAAATAAATGGTTCACTTTGCTTGAAAATTGTGTCTTGTACATCTACACTTCATGGTGATGACTAATCCAATTTTTTATTTAATAGTTTGAGAATTTACCTAACAGTATTTACATTTGAATGTCGGTACAGAATATTCTCGTCTAATGTCTGCTGAGATGAGGATGAACATATGTAGAATTAAGTGATGGGTATTTGCAGAGAAATCGAAGAGTACGTTGTGTCACCCTTTAACTGTTTTCATCATTACGGTAAGGTTTTCTTTAGGAAAAAAAGTAATATAATGATGTAATCATTTAAAAGCTTAAAAGTAGAATTGGCCATTTATTTGGCAACTCATTACACTGTTATCGGTGTTACGTGTTCACTCTTATTCGTGTTTTAGCCAAGGCATAATAAAATCAATCCGTAATCATATCAAGGGGAAAAAGTGTTGACAAAAGAGTCAAGACCCTTGTACTGCTCTGCAATTGGCATGACACATTCAGTCTAATTTTTAAAAGGGAGAACAATAACAAAAGAAATTATTTTTTATTTATTTTCTTTAATATTATAGAATGTATGAAAGGTAATATGGAATGTATGCAGTACAAAATGCCGCCTCTGTTATCTAGATACTAGTGTATGTCTGCGAGTGAGATACATGTACAATGCTTGCAACGTCAGTATGCATGTAGAATTATGTTTATATAACAAATTTATGGCTGCATGTATATCAGCTGGGTGTACAAACAAGAACTGATGAATCACAACATATAAGGCAAGTCTTTAAAATCAAAATACTTTCAACACAAACTTAATTTTTAATGTATAATGTCCCTTAATATTTTTTTAATTAATTCCAATAAAAAAGCTGTTACAAAACGCTTAAGAAATATTTAAATGAATTAAGATCAGATGAATTAATAGTGCCCAATAAAGTAGTTTCATAATCAGTTTCAAGTGTGTTTGTTGCAATGACAAGGAAACACTTTTGCAAATGCAGACAACTACATGCTCCAAGATAGAGAAAATTGAAGCTGCACAAGAGTTGTAGACAATGTTGAAACAATCTTCCATCAATGTATCAGGTCACAAGATAAATTATGATTAACAATGATGGGTGTTTATTTTACACATGCAATGATGAGCAATATATATTGACAAGCATGTCTTCTTTTTGAAAAAGTTATATAACACTTAGTAAGTTGGAAAAAATATACCTTACAACAAAAGAAGGTGATACAGAAGTTTGCAACTGATGATTGAAACCGGTCACTCTTGTATGTGATTTTGGGGTATATGGTGTAAAAATAAACAACAAGCTTTCCTATCAGTACCGATTGTGATAACATCACAATAAAATATGAATATGAGATGTACATTTTCAATTACACATACAGTTAAAAAAGTAGAAAAATATATATATACAGCATATTTCAAAACTAAATATATGTGTTATACATCTATATACAATGTTATAGATCAATCAGTAAAGCAAATATGAGTACAAAATACACACAATGGCATATACAATGACAAAATTGTTAAAACATCATGATATGTTATTGTATATATATATAAAATAGATTTGCTAATCTGTTAAAAATCAGTCATTAACTTATCACCTACAAAGGAATGTACATATGTAAAATGAAATTGATAAACCAAATCAATGCTTTAATCAACAAACCAACCATTATGATATTAAATCGCTTTTATTAAATGCGTTAATGTTAAATTTCCTTTATTATATATATTTAACAATTTGGAATTCTCAAGTACATCACTTTTTAATAGTAAGGAAATGTAAACATCCATTTTAATTTCTTCACAACACTTAAGCATGAAAACCTTTAATTTAAATCTGAAATACTCAAAGAATAAAAGCCAAACTATTTTTTAATGTACACATGCAAGTGAAAACACGATTTTTGCAACTTTACTGCTCTTGCAAAAATACACATCCTTGAACTTAATTTTGCTGATTCATCACTTCACCAATCCACTTCACAAGATCAATCAATTTTATAACAAATCTGTGGATGTTACTAGTGTATACATGTTTGTGTCATATAAAACACATCAATGCTTATGGCAGATATGCCTTCACAAATTAATAATAAATATTGGAAATTGCCACATAAAACTTAAGTTCAATACATAGTGATTTTTCACATTTTCTGAGTAGATCTATATACAATCTCTTAAAGCACTAATGAGTCCGCACAATGAATCGTTTCATCAGGAAGCCTAACACAAGCGCCACAAACTTGAACGTGGCCTTGAGGACGAGCGCCCCGTTGAAGTACGGACAGTAAGGACACTGGTAGGAGCCGCAAACGTAGCAGATGTTCAGGATGAAGTGGTTGTAAGTTGTCCAGATCGAGGTATTGTGCATGCCTGCAACGGATTATGAGACAGAAAGTTCCGGTTAATTTTACCATTTACCACTACGCATTTTGACGTGTTTAAGTCTCTTACAAAATCAAATAAAAATAAAGACTTTTCTCGATTGATTGAAGTTTTAAAGGCTTTATTTCAAACCCTAGGATACTGATGAGCAGCTAACAGCATGAAACCTGAACAGAATGCGAGTTTCTCGCAGGCTGTTCTGGTTTTATGCTAGTTGCATATAGCCATTTTCACATTGCTTCTTGGCAGAAAAGGGATAATCCACTAGTATTTATGTTAAACATTTCACACTTGTCTAGCTGTTTTGGTTTGAGTTTGTTCTTTTTGCATTTTCATGTTCTAAAATGTCATTTTTTAACATTCTCTCTTAAGTATTAATGCTTATGGCATTGATCTTGACCCATAATCAAATGTTATCCTATAAATAAACAAGGAAATTATGTTATTATTGTTCTCTATTAGCCTGTTTACACAAAGCACATGCAGTTACTCAATGCCTGTTGTAAAAACAAGGAATTAAACAATTGCTCGTGAGCAACTCAAGGAAGCACCATAACAATTAAATTATCATATTAAAGTGGACACTTGAACTTCTTTATTTATGTTGATTGCCACTGTACAAGGAAAGACTCATTAATTCAAAACAAAAGTTATGTTTCAAAATATGCAATTCATGATGACATTGTAATATATAACAAGAGCTCCTTTTTTGAAACACAATGCCCCCTTCTGCGCTTTGAAGCCACACAGCAGCTATATCAATAAACAAGAGTTTTCATTTTATGAGCATGATTAAAGTTTTGGGACAGACACACACATACAATGACAGACAGACAGACAGACGGACAGACAGACGGACAGACAGACAGACAGACAGACAGACAGACAGACAGACAGACAGACAGACAGACAGACAGACAGACAGACAGACAGACAGACAGACAGACAGACAGACAGACAGACAGACAGACAGACAGACAGACAGACAGACAGACAGACAGACAGACAGACAGACAGACAGACAGACAGACAGACAGACAGACAGACAGACAGACAGACAGACAGACAGACAGACAGACAGACAGACAGACAGACAGACAGACAGACAGACAGACAGACAGACAGACAGACAGACAGACAGACAGACAGACAGACAGACAGACAGACAGACAGACAGACAGACAGACAGACAGACAGACAGACAGACAGACAGACAGACAGACAGACAGACAGACAGACAGACAGACAGACAGACAGACAGACAGACAGACAGACAGACAGACAGACAGACAGACAGACAGACAGACAGACAGACAGACAGACAGACAGACAGACAGACAGACAGACAGACAGACAGACAGACAGACAGACAGACAGACAGACAGACAGACAGACAGACAGACAGACAGACAGACAGACAGACAGACAGACAGACAGACAGACAGACAGACAGACAGACAGACAGACAGACAGACAGACAGACAGACAGACAGACAGACAGACAGACAGACAGACAGACAGACAGACAGACAGACAGACAGACAGACAGACAGACAGACAGACAGACAGACAGACAGACAGACAGACAGACAGACAGACAGACAGACAGACAGACAGACAGACAGACAGACAGACAGACAGACAGACAGACAGACAGACAGACAGACAGACAGACAGACAGACAGACAGACAGACAGACAGACAGACAGACAGACAGACAGACAGACAGACAGACAGACAGACAGACAGACAGACAGACAGACAGACAGACAGACAGACAGACAGACAGACAGACAGACAGACAGACAGACAGACAGACAGACAGACAGACAGACAGACAGACAGACAGACAGACAGACAGACAGACAGACAGACAGACAGACAGACAGACAGACAGACAGACAGACAGACAGACAGACAGACAGACAGACAGACAGACAGACAGACAGACAGACAGACAGACAGACAGACAGACAGACAGACAGACAGACAGACAGACAGACAGACAGACAGACAGACAGACAGACAGACAGACAGACAGACAGACAGACAGACAGACAGACAGACAGACAGACAGACAGACAGACAGACAGACAGACAGACAGACAGACAGACAGACAGACAGACAGACAGACAGACAGACAGACAGACAGACAGACAGACAGACAGACAGACAGACAGACAGACAGACAGACAGACAGACAGACAGACAGACAGACAGACAGACAGACAGACAGACAGACAGACAGACAGACAGACAGACAGACAGACAGACAGACAGACAGACAGACAGACAGACAGACAGACAGACAGACAGACAGACAGACAGACAGACAGACAGACAGACAGACAGACAGACAGACAGACAGACAGACAGACAGACAGACAGACAGACAGACAGACAGACAGACAGACAGACAGACAGACAGACAGACAGACAGACAGACAGACAGACAGACAGACAGACAGACAGACAGACAGACAGACAGACAGACAGACAGACAGACAGACAGACAGACAGACAGACAGACAGACAGACAGACAGACAGACAGACAGACAGACAGACAGACAGACAGACAGACAGACAGACAGACAGACAGACAGACAGACAGACAGACAGACAGACAGACAGACAGACAGACAGACAGACAGACAGACAGACAGACAGACAGACAGACAGACAGACAGACAGACAGACAGACAGACAGACAGACAGACAGACAGACAGACAGACAGACAGACAGACAGACAGACAGACAGACAGACAGACAGACAGACAGACAGACAGACAGACAGACAGACAGACAGACAGACAGACAGACAGACAGACAGACAGACAGACAGACAGACAGACAGACAGACAGACAGACAGACAGACAGACAGACAGACAGACAGACAGACAGACAGACAGACAGACAGACAGACAGACAGACAGACAGACAGACAGACAGACAGACAGACAGACAGACAGACAGACAGACAGACAGACAGACAGACAGACAGACAGACAGACAGACAGACAGACAGACAGACAGACAGACAGACAGACAGACAGACAGACAGACAGACAGACAGACAGACAGACAGACAGACAGACAGACAGACAGACAGACAGACAGACAGACAGACAGACAGACAGACAGACAGACAGACAGACAGACAGACAGACAGACAGACAGACAGACAGACAGACAGACAGACAGACAGACAGACAGACAGACAGACAGACAGACAGACAGACAGACAGACAGACAGACAGACAGACAGACAGACAGACAGACAGACAGACAGACAGACAGACAGACAGACAGACAGACAGACAGACAGACAGACAGACAGACAGACAGACAGACAGACAGACAGACAGACAGACAGACAGACAGACAGACAGACAGACAGACAGACAGACAGACAGACAGACAGACAGACAGACAGACAGACAGACAGACAGACAGACAGACAGACANTAGTAGTAGTAGTAGTAGTAGTAGTAGTAGTAGTAGTAGTAGTAGTAGTAGTAGTAGTAGTAGTAGTAGTAGTAGTAGTAGTAGTAGTAGTAGTAGTAGTAGTAGTAGAAGTAGTAGTAGTAGTAGAAGTAGTAGTAGTAGTAGTAGTATAGTAGTAGTAGTAGTAGAAGTAGTAGTAGTAGTAGTATCTTATATTAAAAGTGTATTCCTACATCAAACCAAATGCTGCTTGTATGGCTTACAATTCAGTAATGTATTAATGACTGAAAACAATTTATCAAATGGAAAAATCACATATAAGTGTACCAATCTCTTGCACGACGGTCACATTACATTCATGTGTGTGAGAGCAAGGAACGACAACTCTGCATGAAGATTGTTAAGTGTAACGGGAACATGTATTAATAGAAACAGTCGCTCATATACACAATCTGATAGGTTAACGGTCTTGAAGAAAAATATTTTTTTTTATATTACCTTCAAACATACCTTTACAAAAAGAAACACAACTTAAGGAAGATATACATAAAGGCATTTTTTATTTATTTATGCATATCAATAAAATTTCCTTTTAACGCTATTATTTTGAAGTATATATTAAAACATCCCTACCACTTGGAAAGNACACTTCACTGTTTTAGTTTATCCCATTTTATTTGTTAAACATCTCTTGCTCATTTTTATTAAGTTACAGTGTGATTATTTCTGTTTCTGTTCGCTCACTATATTTATAGAAGAAATACATATATGACTGAATCTTGCATAATTTACAAGTTTCAGAAAATACAAAAACACTCCCGTTTTCCATTTAAACGGGTAACGAAAGTTTGGAGCATATTTACTGTATATCGTATTTCTTGTTTTGTTTTATACTCTAACCTATATTCTAACGCACTTTCGCAGTGCAATAACTTTTTTTTAAATATGTATTTTAAGTTTTTAATTTAATTTAAAGCATGGATAAGTATTTCTTGTTTATTCGTTTAAGCAATTTATCCGGTTATCAATACAGCCACTATATACTTTAACATTGAAAGCACATGCAAGGTTCAACAACGTTATGTGGACAGCGGACCTGTTTCTGGCTTTACTGATGCTGAGAAAGGTTACACTGCGCAAACTATCAGAAAAAGGTCGCAAATACCAGTTAACCGTTGTGTTAACTCACCAGTTAACCGTTGTGTTAACTCACCCTAAGNTTATCCGGTTATCAATACAGACACTTTATACTTTAACATTGAAAGCAAATGCAAGGTTCAACAACGTTATATGGACAGCGGACCTGTTTCTGGCTTTACTATGCGCAAACTATCAGAAAAAGGTCGCAAATATTAGTTAACCGTTGTGTTAACTCACCAGTTAACCGTTGTTTTAACTCACCCTAAGGTAATAAAGCAAGTTTTATTTCAACGCTCGTTATCATCAATCTGATCCCATGTATATGTGAAGAAATGTCGGCTTGATATCTTCGGCAAAGCCGTTGTTCAATCGGCAAAACTGACGTGATAAAACTACTGGACATCGACGTACGCGTCGGAGACATGGGAATACTCGCACTTGAAATTGAACGTTGACGTTAGCGTCCTCTTGATTTTTCTTCTGGATGTTCGAACACTTTAAATGAAGTACTCCAGCAAGTGCTGGACGCAAACACAACGTATTGTCAGGTAATCTTTGGGAACAATGAATCGATGTTTAAAGCAGTAAATGCACTGTCGGAAGTTGTTGTTGGTGACATCCAACGATTTCAGAAACATAACTTATGTTATCTCATTGAAATAGATATTGTTAAATACAAGGAACGCCTATGACGCCGAGCAATATTTAGAAAGAATCGCAGTTATTTGGATAGAAAGAACAATACCTATATATATCTACGAACATCTACGTATACTGCTTAAAAAAATAGATTTTAGTATTTTAATATATTTCGTTTGTTGCTGTTAAATATTTAGAATTTCCATTTTCCTTTCAAGTTTGTTTATTTTCAAAGACAACAAGTTAAAATCATTAAAAACTAGTTTCTTATCATGGACCCTTAATTATTTTACGCTGCTAGATTCCTTTATATGGTTGAAAATCGTTATCATATTTTTTACAATTTGCTCTAGACAAAGAGCTCCGGTTTAAATTGGTATGTTACCACGCTTGGAGCAGCATATATAAACAATAATGATGGCCTAATGGCTAAATTGTGTTTGCATCTTTTCTGTGCATGATTTAAAATGTATGCGTTAATGCAAAACCAAATCATTGTTCATATTTCCATAAAAGAAATAAACATAAGGTGATGCATATTCTGGGTTTATAATCTTGTAAATAATTTATTTAATATGAGTCTTGTAACAAAAGTTATAAATTGTTGTGAATCAATGTTTTGCAGATACGATCACGTTTAACATTGTTTCAGTTGAATCGAATAGTGCCCCTTAATGCCTTTTCACCTTTTGGACGGTGGTAAATTTGAGTAAATGAATGGTTGAAAAGCGTTCAAAGTACGTTAGTTATTTACTTGAAAGACTGCTTATTATTGATTTTACCATGTCGTATGGGCCGGTCATTGATTGCCTTGTGTGACGTGTTTTACTGCTTTCATTTATATTAAAAAAATGTCTTTTTTTCAAAATTGTTTGGAGCTTGAAATTGGTTTCTTCAAATTTTAATGCCACAGTTTTTTAGATGTTCCAATAATTTTAATTTCGTTGTGTAGTCTGCGTTTGAAATATTACACTATACTCTTTTACTGGCGTATGTTCAAGACATTAAGCGTCACTTTCAAAGGCATTATTCTCTAAATGTTTTCGTATGTGGCTATAATGTGTTGCACTTCATGTATATGTATGCGGGCAAAATCAAATGGTCAAATAAACATTTGTATGTATAAGTATGTCACGTGGATACTGTTTGACATAACAAAAGTAACAAAACCTGTTCAAAATCAGAACATCTAAAAAACTGTTGTAGTCTACATAGACTCCAATGTTTCTAGGTATACAATAAATTATGTTGAACACAATCCATCCAAGATTTAATTTTACAGCAAACTGAAATAATGTTAAATACAATCTTGGGGAATATTACAATGAAACCGGGAATGAAATTAACAATAAATGATACGTTTTTAACACCACGGAAGTTATAAGTAATTTATTATATTAACTTAACAGCATTTTCAAAATTGTGAAACGCCGCACTTGTGCAGAACAAACTGTGTGATTAATGATTAACTTCCTCCATGTTTTGCCCGAGAAAACTTCCCGGGTGTCTGAATAGGCCAATCGGATCGGAGTCAAATCAACCAATGCCTCCATCGACCAATAAGGAGTCAAAGCTGTTTATAGAACTAACAGAAAAGTGACAAAGACAATACAAACGATTGGTAAATCACTTTCCGGAAGATATTTAGCAAACGCACAAACTCAACAATTCGTTCTTTGGCACTCCATTTTTACCTGCGTCAACGTATTAAAAGGATCACAAATACATGAAATGTATCGAGATTAGACCTTAAAGTAACTACAAATTACAGCAGAATTTTAATTGAAAATATTCGGTAAAAAAACGCCTACAATTGTTTCCGATATTGTGATGTATGTTTCATATAAATAGTGTATTACGCAAAAGAAAATGCAAAATGGCTGTATGAAAATTGTTTAATACTATTTTAATGATATCTTTGCTAGATTTGATTATCATATACATTTTAATGCGTAGGGTATTTGCAAAAGTCGAATGTGTACTAGTAAGCATTTAAAGATGAAGTTTATCGTCGTATTGTTAAACTGTTAAATCCATAAACGTATTGAATTAGAAGTTTCGTATGGATGCAAACAACATAAATTTATAAATTTACAGATAAGACGTCATGAAGGGGATTCGAATTTCAAACCTATTATTTGCCATAATGCTTTCAGCAGTTGGTACGTATGGTGAAGTCGCTTTAACTCCATCCATGAACCGTTACACAGAGGAGCGTGTAAACAATGATACTTTACCATTGTGCAAATTTAAGGTGTGGGATGAAAGCAAGAGATTTTTCTATGTTCAATATCATGAATCGAATCCAGCGTTCGTCAAATTCCGACTGAGAATCATTGGGACCTCCGTCGTGGAATCGAGTCATGCTAACGTTGTATTGCCACATCACTGGTTCTGGACATTCTCAACCAAGCGATCAAAATAACCGTACCTCAGGTGGTTCATTGACTTCGGTATAGTCTCATTTTCCCTGCTAGACGCAAAAACATTAGAACTTAAATATTTGGCTGTCGAATCAAAACCAGATGAAAACTCGCTTCAGTGTAAAGTAATATTTGGTGATAACAGGTCAATGGGGAATGTAGTGGCGGCATTATCTAAAGAGGTTTCAAATACGTGGTCAAATGACAAACATAGGTTTCAACAACAGTTTTTCTGTTATATAACACTACTTCAAGATTTCAATACTAGCGCAGAATATCTTGCTGGACTATATTTTAATTTTCCAACTAATATCTTTGCATATTCCTGCTGTGTATTTGAATATGTTTACGCTAACGGAACATATTCAGAGCCGGAATGCAACCAAAAGCAGAATAAATGGACGATGTGTACTATTGGACCGTACATTGTCGGAATTATAATTCTAATATTCTTTCCCTTATTCGGATTCAGTATCCTCGGAGGAATGTCAAAATCGGAAATTATTCAGCCTCATGACTACGAAAGACTCATCGATATATCTGAAACCTTATCGCAAGATACACAAGAAGATGACAAATGGATATTTCTTGACGGAAAACCACCATTGACACTGTTAGATCTGCCTTCGAGAATGGTATCCGGCTTCAGACAGAATCATCCGTTTATGTTTTCCCGTCTGAGGCGATTTTTGTGCATGCTTAGTGTACCCGTTTCGTTGTCTGCACGGATTCTCATGTATAAAGACGGTATTGGTTCAATTAACACAATAACTGTAGGTGATCTTGTTTCCAAAGGCAAACCATTAGGATTCCTGTTTCTTCTAGCAACTGCAGAGGATGCCCGAAAAACATTTGTACCAATTCTAGGCGGGCCGATAACAGTTATATGTATCTATTGTTTTCTTGGAATAATTATAACGGTAATTCCCAGAAGTTTGAAGCAGATTGTTGAAAATGGAATGCCGACAAAACGGCAATGGTCGCCACTATTTTACGGACTGGACGAAGTATTATGTATGGCTGAGCTTGAACCGGAGACTGAACCCGGATATAACAGGGCGGCTGCTTTGTGTAAAGGCAGCTTTCTGATGCTTTTCAACGGACTATTTTGGCGTAGACTTTTCTTCTCTCAAAATGTACGTTTTATGCAGTTATACAGAAACAAACTCATGTTCTTTACACTCGTTATACCTTTCATAATATTGTGTTCTGTGGAAATAGTTATTTGCTTTATCTTCAACGCTGTTCCTTTATTCAACGGTGGTGGCATTATCATTAAAGGCTTTGTGGTATCCATTATGGAACAGAGGAAGTTTTATCCTGGTTCAATGTTGTTGTCATCCAAATGTGTTCTTGTCCTTATTTGTGTTATCTGTTTCATAGTTTTTACATTGTTTGCATACCTGGCGAGTTTAATTTTCCTGGATATTTTCATATTCATATCGCAGATAACAATAATGTGCTTTGTAGCAGCTGTAGTGTTTCCTTCTTCATGTTTTGGCTGTATATTTTTCTTTGTAGCGATATTGTACTATCTTTGTCGACTAATTCGTCAATTTGGGAATGTATATTTGGAGCTACTTTCAATAGCTGTTGAAAAGTGTGTTGTTTTGGACGCCCGTGATAATAGTGTAGCTCAAGGTTATGATGCAGAAGTTTCCAGTATTAATTTGTCTGTCCATGACGCTGCCGCAGTAGAAAGAATGTCTATTAAAAATAAGTCTAAAAAAATACGACAGAAAGGAACCTTTCACGGAATTCCAAGAAATTTGTTTCAATACGTGATCCGGAAGCATCGCCCTATTTACGTTCAGGTCCTCATGTTACTGCTTAAAATTACGCTAATTGTTACTTTGTCAGCTCTGACTCTTTATATTCTGAATACATTTAATGTTGTATCTGCTTCTGAACGGTCTGACGTCATGCATGTGGTCTTCGTGGTAACAGTTGGTGCGTTGCCAAGAATGTTGGAAGTCGTTTTTATCGATGAAAGTGACATTATTAAACGACAAGTGGAGGAAGCAAAGATAGAAAAGTCGATTGTACGATTCTGGAATTGTCAAACGAACGTTTACATTTAGACTCCGCCATAACATGACATCTGAACACCGGCATGATTTTGAGTCTATGTTCGGTCGCGATGAAATAACTGTATATCTGTCTTTTTTATATCTAATCATATGTATCTTATCTACATAGGTTTGAGAAATGACTTACACTAATGTTGATAGCAAATAAAAAGTATATTATTACGATTTTGTGTTAGGCCTTACCTGGTAATTTTGAGAGCACTTGATACAGAAAAGTGGTCAATATTCGATTACTTTTAATTGATATTCAAAACATCTTCATCATAATACAGCCTTTCGCGTCTTTAAATTTGGAAATTTGACTCTTCCTTTGTAATTAGATAAAACAAAGTATTGCCAAATGTACTTGACTAATGAACAGTGTAAACCTCAAGCTGCATCGGAGGATAGGCTTATTGATGGACATTGAGTTATCAAGTCACAACTCAATGTAGCAATGAATGATAAGTCTGTTGTAGGATATGACAGTGGTGGTAAGTTGTCACCCCTATTGCGACAGATAATAAACGGTGACTTGGCGTAAGTTCTTATTTCACGATTATCTAAGAAGATGATAAAATATTCTCGATGTTTTTGTAGTTATAACCAAATGCAGTTTACATAGTTGAATGTAAGGCGATGTGTTTTAGGGGCTCTTCGTTCTTTTCGCTTGATGTTTGCAGCCTGACTTGGACTAATGGCGCAGCGCGATGCTAAGTACCGAGCAAATGATTTATCTATCGTTTATGAATGCAATAAAATACATGAATACAAAGAACGGCGTGGTCAATAGTTTAATTTTTGTGAATGAATGAAAGAATGCAATATTCGAGAGGATATAAATGAGTTTTATGCTTGTCTATTACTTAAAAGTCAATTTTTATTTTAATAAGAATATATTGCATAATACGTAAACACCTGTGGAATCTAACCACAACTTATAACTTTATTTATTTATATGTTGCACGTTAATCCGTCAGTGGCTATTAATTGGTGGAATAGCTTAAAACATAAATGCCTGCACGTTAATTAAAAAAGATATGAAGGTCAGACAAGGAATTCTTCCTTCCTTCATACCACAAAAATATAAAGGAGTTTGTTTTGGAAAATAACTCAGTGGTGTTTGAAATAAGGGATTTACGTTTGTTAATAATTATTCAATATTGTCGTCTATCTTTGTAAATGTAAATGTCTTGGGATTGTATAATTATAAACATATCTCTGAAAACAAATCATTTTTTTGTACCGAAGTAAATTGGACAAATGCGGCAATTTATGATAATGTCATTGTACCTCACGGTACTAGCAAATGTAAAATTTCGTACTAGTATTATACATAACGAGTTCATCTAAACAATGCCTATACATTCAGCGGGTAATAATTTGAACATTCTAATTACAGTATGTCGACCGTTGGTGCAATGGCACCCTGGCTCGTAGCTTAAAATAGAACAACGGTTAAATCAGAATAGAAGGGATTGTGAATCTAAAAATGTACCATAAGCGCCTGCGGAATGCTTCATCGATCTATTATTTTAACAAAAACAAATGTGTCTGCAGATCAGCTTAATGACATGTTTTCAAGATAACTGTACATAGTGCACCTAATTATAGAAGAGCATTCTTTTGGTGTTTTTTTACATCTTCAAAGCTGTTAACTATAATATAATAAATTCGCGTGCGTTTGTTTTTTTTAAATATTATTAATTAGTCTCCAGAATTAAAAGCTGGCTTTAGCTTTCGATTTCAGCATAAACTGATTTAAAAAAACAAACCAAAACAACCATATGTGTCAAACCAATTTTTATCGCAAGGTTTATCAATGTATTATTATGTGTGCGTATGTATGAGTACAACATACTTGTTTACAATTGAAATCTTTCATAATACATGTTTATCGCTGTGTGTAAACATTTCTTTCGCCACCTATTGTCACGTGTTCAAAAATTATGTCTTCACTCCACAAAATGAGCCATTTTGTAGCCATTCTTAAATCATAGTATACAATGCATACACTTAGTTTGAAGTTGTATTGTAAATAATTGAAGGAAAGCAAGCGATACGTTATATCATCAATATTTATTTGTTTATAAATTCTAATAACACATACAACAAATATACTTATACCGGTAATCATATGAGCGTATTTATCTGTCAACTTGATACTGCCTCGGCTTAGCCGCTATAATAAGCATGTAAATGAAGTAAGTATATTCAATACATACAAGTTAACTTAAGAACATGGAAATGAATGGCGATACAAAATTAGTGTTTGCAAGTAAAAATTGGTAACATTATTAATTATATATATAAAAAAATCATACTGGTTTTGTAAAACCATGTATAATATGCCGTATATACCGTATAAAATCATTTATGATGGAACAAAAAGTTACTGTCAAATTATTTATTACACACACACACACACACACACACACACACACACACACACACACACACACACACANTGTCTAGCTGTTTTGGTTTGAGTTTGTTCTTTTTGCATTTTCATGTTCTAAAATGTCATTTTTTTAAATTCTCTCTCAAGTATTAATGCTTATGGCATTGATCTTGACCCATAATCAAATGTTATCCTATAAATAAACAAGGAAATTATGTTATTATTGTTCTCTATTAGCCTGTTTACACAAAGCACATGCAGTTACTCAATGCCTGTTGTAAAAACAAGGAATTAAACAATTGCTCGTGAGCAACTCATGGAAGCATCATAACAATTAAATTATCATATTAAAGTGGACACTTGCACTTCTTTATTTATGTTGATTGCCACTGTACAAGGAAAACCTCAATTATTCAAAACAAAAGTTATGTTTCAAAATATGCATTTCATGATGAAATTGTAATATATAACAAGAGCTGCTTTTTTGAAACACAATGCCCCCATCTGCGCTTTGAAGCCACACAGCAGCTATATCAATAAACAAGAGTTTTCATTTTATGAGCATGATCAAAGTTTTGGGACAGACACACACATACAATGACAGACAGACAGACAGACAGACAGACAGACAGACAGACAGACAGACAGACAGACAGCCAGCCAGACAGACAGACAGACAGACAGACAGACAGACAGACAGATAGACAGACTTTAAAATAATGAACGAAGGGTAAAAATCAGCCAGGCCCTGGATGTCACACATTTAAATATGTATATGGTTTATACCATATTAACTTAAACTATTTTGCTATGAAGCGAACATGCTCATAGGTTAGGCATTTGGTATGCAACATAGTACTTTGATTTCTTCAAATATTGACCCTTTGTTAAAAAAAAGACAACATGGGGGTCCTTTTCAGTTTTTTAACCATGTCCCTGTGTTCAAAACTGCTCACGCCAAAGCTTGTTACGTTGTTTATCATCTTGTTAAGGCAAGCGGCTGATGGCGTATTCTTCGTCTCTATTATAAAACGATCCTGTATACAAAACGCATNTATGTTCTAGTTAGTCTTGCTGCTGTTGATGTTGTTTTTGTTTAAATATTTTAGTTACTATATTTGATGTTTTATTTAATGTACTTGTATGTGTATTTTATCATAGACTATGTATTGATAACTTATGTAAAACAAGGTATCGTATAATGTCATTTTCGGATAAAAGTGGTTCATTTCATTCCTTTAATATTGTTCAGCATCCATATTCATATATTATAGACGTATATATTACACTCAATTTTTTTTAAACATATTTCGTTCCTATTTATTGTTTATGTTGTTGTTTATGTTTGTTTGTACCACGAAATAGATTGTGTATACTTGTATAACCATGGGCGTCTGTCCGTCTGTCTGTCCGTTATACCAAAACTGTCCGAGGTAGCCCTCTGACATTTCAACGTCCACAATTTTCTAAGTTAAACGTAGATGAAATATTCCTCATGATATGAAGTGCATGTGCGTCTTTTATAATCGTATGTTACAAAATTGCTAAATGCGTGCCTCTTATTCACCATAGCTACACGTGGCTATATATTACGACCTAAGATGTCAGATGGTGTTCGTCACAAATGTTGCAAGCTCTAGTGTATTGTATGTGTTCACCGCAATCTTCATAGATATTCCGTTGTGTCAATATGTATTAAAAGTATAATTAATTTGTCATTGCAAGTTTTATGTCGAAAGACTCGCCGAAGGAAACTGTTACTGATATACCAGAAAGGTTAAAATACAGGCTAGAANATTCCGTCGTTGCTAATTGATGATATTATCTGTCTATCAACTTTAATAACACGAAGAGTTGCTAGGATAACTGTACGAAACACAATAATTGAATTTTCAGAGAACGCTCAGAACAAAAGACTTATAACTAAATTATCAAACGCAAAAAAAAAACATGAAAAAATGGCACTGACAAGTTATGACTTATTGAAGAAGCAAATATATGCTTTGACACATTGGTCAGGCGCAGACAAGTTTGAACAAAAATATCATCCGCAAGGAAGTAATGACAACATTGTAAAAAAGCATATATGTTTTGATAAAATAAACCTGACTTTTTATAACAAAATGGCCATACGCTTACATGAAATATGGTAATTTTACGAAAATTTGGTTAGGCGCCAACAGTGTCATACTGTTTATGCAATAATAAGTGATAACAAAGTAAGGAATTTGCATTAGAGCAATCAGACCTTAAAGCGGCTAACACCAATGACATACACATAGTAAACATAGTAATTGTAAACATAACGAACGCAAATTTTGTTGAATTTATAAACTACTTATGAAAATAAAATCCTACAATATGTATGCATGCGTAAAGTCAGTATCATTTGACACTTTGAGCTTGTGGAAAATTAGGTACTTTCCATTGGGTTATTTAGTTAACCGACATTTGTTCTAAAAAATACGGAATTCGGTTTTTGCGACATTGAGGTCGAGGTCGACACCCGACACTCCTCGCGACGCAAAATTCGACACTCGACACTTAACATAACACTAAAAAAGAATAACTATGCGCGACATTTGAGCATTTGGTCGTACACATATCACAGAATGATTTTTTTTTTCATTTGAATCCCTTCATCACCTCCTAAGTTATACACTACACAAGAAACAGACTACATAAAAATAATAATAAAGGGCAATTAATGCAAAAATACTGATAAGAGATGTGTTTCTTGTATTTTGCACTTGATTTCCTTTCAATGACCTCTATCAAGGTACCAATTATTATTTGAATGTTATTTGAATCCATTCAATACTTAGAGAGTTATGCTNGACATACACTTATTCCGCTTTGTATATTAAGTTGGGTAGCATCTGACATTCACTTATTCCGCGTTGTATATTAAGTTGGGTATCGTCTGACATACACTTATTTCGACTTATATATTAAGTTTGGTATCATTAGACATACACTTATTCTGCTTTGTCTATTAAGTTGGGCAGCATCTGACATACACTTATTCTGCCTTGTATACTACGTTGGGTATCATCTGACATACACTTCTTCTGACTTGTATACTCAGTTTGGTATCATCAGACATACTCTTATTGTGACTTGTATATTCAGTTGTGTATCATCTGACATACTCTTATTCTGACATTATATTACGTTTGGTATCATCTGACATACACTTATTCCGACTTGTATACTATGTTGGGTATCATCTGACATACACTTATTCCGACTTGTATATTAAGTTTGGTATCATCAGACAAAAACTTAATCTGCTTTGTATATTAAGTTGGGTATCATCTGACAAAAACTTATTCTGACATGTATATACAGCTGGGTTTCATCTGACATACTCTTTTTCTGACGTGTATATTCAGTTTGGTATCATCAGACATACACTTATTCTCACTTGTATATTCAGTTGTGTATCATCTGACATACATTATTCTGACATGTATATACAGTTGGGTTTCATCTGACATACTCTTGTTCTGACTTGTATATTCAGTTTGGTATCATCAGACATACACTTATTCTGACATGTATATACAGTTGGGTTTAATCTGTCATATACTTATTCTGACATGTAAATACAGTTGGGTTTCATCTGACATACATATTCTGACATGTATATTACGTTAGGTATCATCTTCCATACTCTTATTCTGACTTGTATATTCAGTTTGATATCATCTGACAT
Organism: Dreissena rostriformis; assembly: GCA_007657795.1. Lineage (NCBI taxonomy): Eukaryota > Metazoa > Mollusca > Bivalvia > Myida > Dreissenidae > Dreissena > Dreissena rostriformis. The sequence goes on from VMBQ01009134.1 coordinate 19,035, forward strand.
ACACTTATTATGACACGTATATTACGTTGGGTATCATCTTACATACACTTATTCCGACTTGAATGTTAAGTTTGGAATCATCTGACAAACACTTATTCCGCTTTGTATATTCTGCCGGGTAACATCAGACATTCTGTTATTCTTGGATATGCATTTCATCTTACATATACTTATAATTACTTGTAAATCCAGTTGGGTATCATCTGACATTCACTTATTTTGACTTGTATGTTCAGTTTTGCATTATCTGACATACTCATAGTATGACTTATGTATTCAGTTGGGTATCATCTGATATTCTCTTATTTTGACTTATATATTATGTTGGGTATAATCTGACATACTCTTATTCTGACTTATATTCAGTCGGGTATTATCTGGCGTATTCTTAATTAGTTTTTTATATTGAGATGGGTATAATCTGACATCTGTACTCAGTTTTGTATCCTTTGATAAACTTTAACTATGGCGTTATTATGGCGTTTGGTATTGTTTGACATACTTTTATTATGACTTGATTATGCCTTCGTGTATTCTGTGACATTTTCTTACTATGACTTGGTTATGCCGTTGGGTTTCTGTGACATGCCTTAATTATGACTTTATTATGCGGTTCTGTTTTCTCTGACATTGCAGAAGCTGCAACATGGGACATACCATGTTGGTGATTCTGGTCGCAATAGGGCTTCAGTCGGTCGATTCATTTACATCTGATAGCATACAACGACCGAACGATAACCTCCCATTTTGCGAATTTTATGTTGATAACATCAGCAAAACGTATTTTGAGAACAAAATCCGCAGAAGTCAACCGGACTTTGTTTCATTTAAACTTCGCTTCAACAACGCCTCGTTTATTCGGAATCATACACCAGACGTGTTTCAGCCAGACATATGGTTTTGGACATACAATACGAGTCATGGGGAATACCCCTATTTGTACCTGAACTTCGATTTTGGGCTGCTCACATTTGGGCTCTTGGAAGATAACACTGAACAGATAAATTACGTACGTTTGAATGTTACATCTAATGAGACGTGTGTGCTTTCAGTTGGAGACAATGCAACCAATACTAATATTGCGCACGCCTTATCAGAAATCTTCGACAATATCGAATACGAAGACTTGCATCGTTATGAGACACTGTACTTTTGTTACATGTCCGTTGATGAAACTGCTAGATGGACATGGTCATACACAGCAGGAGTATACTTCAACTACCCAGTTCCATTCATTGGATATACTTGCTGCATAATGGAATACAAGTTACACCGTCAAAAATACATAAAATCAACATGTACGTTCAAACCTAAGAAATGGAATTTCTGTACAATTGGTCCATATGTACTTGGAATTATTATTTTTCTATACTTTCCGATAGCACTGTTTCGATTTTTTCACATTCTGACAGCAGATGAACCCATTCAGTCTTATGACTACGAGCTCCTTTCTGGTCTCTGGACATCTCCGCCTTCAAACACGTGGATAGAAGATAAATGGATATTTCTTGATGGAAAATCGCCGCTCACTTTGTCGTATCTTCCGCGTAGTCTTTTTTCATGCTTCAAACGAGCGCATCCGGTCATGTTTTCACGATTGCGCCGTCTGCTTATGTTGATGTTGGTGCCTAGTTTTCTATTTGTAAAGGTATTTTTATATCGAAATGATATAGGGAATCAAGGTCATGGAAGCCATGCAGGTAAGGAAATAAAAATTAAAATTGAAGATATGGTTGCCTTTGGAACACCGATCGGATTTCTGAGCGTTTGGGGAAATTCGTCAGACGCTAGGAAAACGTTTGTACCATTTCTGGGTGGTCCTTACGGAATGTTGGGCGTATATCTCACAATTGGAATAGTTCTCCTTGTAATGCCAAGAAGTGTTAAACAGATTGTTGAAAATGGTATGCCGAGGAAAAGAGGGTGGTCTACGTTCTTTCTGAGTGTAGACGAGATCCTTAAAATGGCAATGCTGAAACCCGAAACCGAGCCTGGTTATCACCGGGCGGCTGCCGTGTTTACTGGCAGTTTTTTGATGTTGTTTAATCGTCCCTTCTGGCACAAACTGTTCTACATGCAAAGAATGCGATTCAGTTACGTTTGGATGTGGTCAAAACCTTTTAATATGTTCGTTTTTCTGTTTCTTGTTCTACTCAGTTTCTTTGAGATTCTCGTCTGCGTCGTTTACAATTTAATTCCATTCTTGAACTATGTTGTCATCTCTGTTAAGGGAGCTGTGTTAACTATTGTTGCCCAAAGAAGCTATTATACTTGTGCGAGGGTTTCATTCAGTTACCCCTTGGTATGGTTGATCGTTTTGATATGTTTTGCTCTGTTCACACTGTTTGCGTACACATGGTGTTTAATTTTTGTCGAAAGTTTTATGTTCATTTCACAAATTACAATAATGTGCTTTGTAGCAGTTATCGTTACTCCTTCAACCGCGTTTGGATACCTGTTTTTCGTTCTTGTACTTCTTTACTACTTTGCCAAACTAGCGCGCGGATTCGGAGATGTTTATTTTGATCTGCTTGCAATAGCAATTGAAAAATCATTGCACATAGAAGCACCAGTAAATCAAATATTTATCCAAGACGGTCATATTGAGATCCCAAATATTTGGACCAGACATGTAAAAAGCATTCGAATTAAATGCACAATACTTGATGTTTCGGAAAACACACTACAAAAGATTAACGGATCGCAAGTACAACACAAGACAGCACAAAAAGGCAACACACATGGTATTCCAAAGGATCTGTTCAAATACCTAGTTGAACGACACAAACCTGTCCATATTCAAGTACTGAAAGTTATTTTCCGTTTTGCACTCATTATCACCTTGATCGCACTCGCAAACACTATTTCGTTTAAGTTCAGCACCCCGGAATCGTCCGAAGTGATGCACGTGATCTTTGTAGTGTCGGTGGGCGCTCTGCCTCACTTGTTTGAGATCATGATGGAAGGAAGCGAAGTTGTGAAAAGGCAGTTGGAGGAGGCAGATATCGAGCAATCCATTTTGAGATACTGGCGTGCACATGCATAATTAGACTTTGGCGACGGGTCGTGGTCATGAAAAGCAAGCCATATGGAAGTGTGCAAGCGTGACGTGCTTGCATGGACGAATGAAAAACTAATCTGCGCTGCAAGATAATTGGACTTTTCCGAGCGCATTTTGCATCATTGAATGCTGTGTAGCACAGCATGCATGTCTGTTAAACCAATTCTCCATTTTTATGTTTTAGTTAGTCTTGTTGCTATTGTTGTTGTTGTCTAAATATTTGTAATTACTATATTTGATGTTTTATTAAATGTTCATGTATGTGTACTTTTTCATGGAATATGTATTAACAACTTATATAAAACAAGGCATCGTATAATGTCATTTTCGGATAAAAGTGGTTCATTTCATTTCTTTAATATTGTTAAGCATCCATATTCATATTTATATTCGTATATATTACACTCATTATTTTCTTTATTCGTGGCATTAACTTGTTTATATCTTGTTTGAAACATAGTTCGTTCCTATTTCTGTTTTATGTTTGTTTATACCAAATAAGATGTTGTATACTGGTATCACCTTGGGCGTCTGTCCGTCTGTCTGTCCGTTATACCAAACCTGTCCGAGGTAGCCCTCTGACATTTCAACGTACACAATTTTAAAACGTGGATGAAATATTTCTTATGATATGAAGTGTGTGTGCATTTGTTATAATCGTATGTTACAACATGGTTAAATGCATGCCTCTTATTCAACATAGCTTCACGTGGCTACATATTACGACCTAAGGTGTCAAGTGGTTTTCGTCACCAATGTGGCAAGTTTGTCATATGTCTTCATAGATTTCTCGTTGTGTCTTAATGTATTAGTAGTAATATAAAGGGCTGAAATTTAGACTCTTTTGGTGTATGCGACTGCTTATCATTCCACGTTTTATTGCGAAAGACTCGCCGAAGTATCAGTAGCACGGTGGACATTCTAAAGTATTACCAATTCTAAAGTGAAATTGTTGTCAGGGCCAGTTCAGTTCATAAAGAGTATACATGCATACCTACTCAAGTGTTTATATAAAAGACTATTACTTACTGATATACCAAAAAGGTTTAAACACAGGCTTGAAAATAACGATTACTATTTTATGAACAAACAGACATTTTTATTTTTCATTTTTGTTTATAAACCTGAAAACAATCAGACCTTTTTAGCGGGTTAAACCAATGACATATACGTAGTAATTTTAGGACATTACCACACCGATTTTGTGAAATTTCTAAACTACTGACGCAAATAAAATATAGTCAGTTTCATATGACACTTTGTGTTTGGGGGAAATTAGGTACTTTTCCTTGGGTAATTTAGTTAACCGACATTGTCCTATAAAATACGGAATTCGGTTTTTGCGACATTGAGGTCGAGGTCGACACCCGACAATCATCGCGACGCATAATGCGACACTCGACACATTACAACAGTACAAGACAATGAAGAACGATGCGCGAAATTTGAGCATTTGATCGTTACACTGATAACATTGTCGCGCAAGTACTTTAACAAGATACATTAAACATTTTGACCCAAAGTGTGATCTTCACTATCAAAGTAGGGAAAAACAAACAAGTTGATATGTATTTATGGGAGAGCAGAAAAATCCATGTATTCTATTGATAAATGCACTTTTGATACACTCGATACCGGTATTAATACTAATAAATAAATTTTCCTTAAGAAAATCAAACCAAACGGCAAGGACTTAATAAATACAGCCATCCTCCGCACATCTTACAAAGTCCACTTTCATTATATGAAGTTATATATAAATGTCTAGTAAAACTTTTTAATAATGATCTTCACAGCAAAATAATAATGTGTATTTTGTCCCTTCAAAAGAACTTAAGCAATTGAAAAACTTAAAGAACACTTAAAAGAGAGAGAGTTATAGGTCTTGCAGGCTGAAATTAACCACCATGTTCTCTTAAGAGGCTTAATGTTTCATCTAAAGATCTTTAATTGCTCCTTTATATTGAACATACAAATATATAGTTGATGTTTTTATAAGGGATACTTGATATTAAAATGAGCAATCACATATTTTACACGTATGCAACTTCCTTCTTCGCCACAACGTACGCATATGTATTAGTTACGTCCACTTTTTTTCGTCAAAAAAGGAAGTTCGTATGTAAGAGTTCGTATTCTCAATATAACCAAGAGACACTTCATGCATGGGTAGTCATCAAACCCCGAAACAGCGATACAAACTTTTTATATATGATATGCTTAATCCAAGATAAAAGGCAATATGCCCATAAGTCCACATATAACACATGACAAAATAACATGTATAACCGGTTGATGGTGGGGCATGTTACGTCATGTTAGATATCTGCACATATATATGGTAAGTTATAGATACAACAATATGTTGTTTTTATTATTAAAAAAAAACGCTTGGAAGCAATAGAAGGAAAACAACTAGCCTTTATTTGCCGTAGATCAGAGTTATTTGGTTCTTTTGGAGAAACATGTAAATTCTAGCTCAACGACATGGAATTATGTATTAAAAAAGTCTATAGTTATTTTAACAGTATATTTCGAATATATTTCAAATAAATATGGTATATGCTTCAAATTGGAAGATCACAATAAACACGTTCTACGTTATCAGACACAAAATCAGATTCCACTCGTTTAATCCACATTTTAATGTTGGAAATAACCGTTGTAAACCGTGCCAAGGGTAATTTAATAGCAGAACGTGAACGGTGTGTGTACATTGAGTGTGACGTAAGTACTTATATTCCAACTTTTAACAAATATTAAATACGTGCAATAGAAACAAATCTATGGAAGGGAAAGACCAACAATAATATTCATCACCAGAAATGTTGCGCGTGTTGAATATTCACCTCATTTTTTTAACAGAGCATTTTTTAAATGTTTAAATACAACATTTTAATATCTGTTTTTACAATTGTTAAGTATAAAACGTTGTTCGTTCCGATTCTACAAAATCGAAACGCAAATAAATCAATTATGAATATATAGATATTTTCATTTTTATTCGATCTTTAATCATCTCCGAACATTAAGCGTATCGAAGGTTAGCCAATACAATTTGATTTTTTTTAAAGTCTATATACAATTAAATGCATATATATTTCGTGGCTAGCCATTTTAAACGATGGGAAACGCTCTAGTAAATCACTTCATTGTTTATAATTCAAACTGTTTCTAAGACAATAGAGCTTGTACTGTTTTTTTGCAAACACTGCTTTTTATGATTGAAACAGTCGAAATTTGATTCACCATCTCAATGTAATGAGGAAGTTGGAGTTTGCATTGGGTTTTGTGAAGTGTGAAGTAACACAACTAAGGCTATCATCCAAATATTTTATTACGTCTTTATTTAATACAAATGCCATTTTGTGAATTTAATTTCCTGCTTCTCCATTGTTTTCTTTTGTTATAAATTTCCCAATGGCATTGGTTTTCATGATATGTTTTATGTTCCTGCTATTTTGTTCCTGCTATTTCGTTCCTGCTATTTCGTTTTGTAAACCTTTTTCAATTGCTCGTGATGGTTACAAAATTTCCGCATTGCATATACAATACATTTCGACGGTGTTGAGTTAAAGTAAGCTTTTTAAAAGATGATAGCAATATTATCAGCAACAATAATGCTTTATGAGACTGGTGTGACTACTTTGCGTTGTCAGTGTGAGTAACGTTAATACTCAAAATAACCCCCCTTAAGTAGACGTTGGATGCTGATAAAACACTATCTTAACAATTAACCCTTTTTATTTTTTTGCATAATCATTAAATATAATAACATTAGATACTGACGACAGTAAATGCGTTCATGAATAAAATCACTGCCATGGTTACATATCCTTTTTTGACATTACCACAAACCTGTTCCATTCAGTTAAATTACCCGGCTGACTTAAGGTCGTGAGTAAGTTTCGGGTCACCTAGGTTTTAAGAGCATATCATGTTGGTGATAAGTATCTATGCAAATTGATTTTAAGATAAGTATGTCAAATGTCATATCTTGAAGCCACAATGATTGGTATGTAAAACTACCCCAACTGGTTTTAAAACTCTGATAGAACAACATTGTAGACTGACTAACTTTCGTATCGACTAAATAACCCATGAGTGCACACATTCTTTTTTGGTAAATAATTGAATTTCTCATTATTGTACATGTTTACTTTTATTATAACAGAAAATTATATTTTTATAAACGTCAAGGTTTATTTACATATTTCATTTTAGTATACATTTTAATTAAAACTTATATACGAACATCTAATGGTAAACATGGCAATGGAGATAGGTTTGGACAGTTGTTGACACTTGTTGAACACCATCGAACAATATTTTGCGTACGACATTCCTTGTCTTAGAATACAGCGAAGAAGAGACGTATTAATTTAGTTGTATTTTGTCAACTTCTGTGAAGGTAAGTATATTTTATTGTCCTCAATATATCGATCGAGATCTCTCCTTGACGAAGCCAGTGCGATTTGCGATCATTATATCAATTACTGTTTTATATTTGCTTGAACTATTATATTTATCAACATAATATTAAGATAGGTTCGGAACATTCTATTTGATTAATCGAAACAGATTCAGAAGTAAATTTCTTCATACAATCGTAATTGACAGTTTAAAAAAGTACATTTTTTTATTTGTTTTGGTGTTATGCTATATCTCATTGTGGCTTAGTTCTGTTTTACCAATTCAATAGACATAACAGACATGTATTTAGATAGTAATCCCTCTAAACGCCCATTTTGTATACAATGTACAGGTAGTAAAATTGTGTTTGTGTGTAGAAGTTGAACAAAACAACACACTCTAAGGAAGTGATAGCATCACGGAAGATTATTTACCAGGTTTAGCTCTTATATTTTTCTCCCATATGTTGTTTCATATCAACTTAAAGCAGTTCGAGCTCGGACCTGTGTAGCAAATTGTTATTGAAGGAAAGTCGTTGTTGAGCATAAGGTATTTTAAGAGTAAGTGCGATATGAAAAGTTAAGTTCAATAATTGTCGGATGCATCAAGAAATATATGTATTCTCTTAAGCTTTAAGGTTCTGGTCATGTGATAACACAATATGACAATAACGATTTGTTCATGTCGTAACTTATAAAATAGTCTAGACTAAATTAAATGTTTTAGTAAAAATTTCAAAAACCTTTTTCTTTAAATATTTATAACATGCCAAAATCCAAAACACATGAATAGAACAATATTACGATTCCCGATGTTCTAATATTTTGTTTTTGAATTGCTGTTCATTTTGTTTTGCATTCATGTTTGTGATTAAAAAAGGTGTTTTATATGTATTCGAACAACCTTCAAAACTTCAATATAACAATAATGAAAATACGTAAACATAATCAGGAGATTTATACTTTCCTTATGCTAATTGTATTATACGATACAGGAAATACCTCAAACAATACACTAGATAAGTGATTAAAGCTGAGTGATTGTCATGACCAATGCGATCATTTGTTGTTTATAAATTGTTTAAAGGCCAGTCGAACCTCTCTCTCATTGATCTTATTAAAAAAAACTTCTGTGTAAACAAAGAATGTCATTCATAATTTTCAGAAATTCAAACAATGCACACTCGTATATTCACAACTTGTCTGGGCGCAATATGGTGTTGCACATTCTTCATGTCATCAACGGCTGAACTTGATAAACTCGAAAGCATCGCACCTTTAAATGAACCAGCTGTACCAGAACAAATGCCCTTGTGTGAATTCTATATTTGGGAAAAAAAAAATTGTATTTTGCAAGCAGAATGCGCCAACTCGATCCAAAATTCGTTAAGTTCAGAATACAATTCTCGGACAATTTCATCGTTGAAAAATGTTAGCCTCAGGTATTGAAGCCATCCTCTGGTCCTTTACGTACTCGGCTGCGACTGCGAAATATCCGTATCTGTTATGGAATCTCGACTTCGGGTTACTTTCCTCTGGCCTCCTAGACACGACAACGCTAGAAATCCCTTTTATTGAACTAAGGAGTCGATCTACCTCACAATGTTTAGTACACTTTGGTGCAAATGATTCCATGATCAATATCGCGAACGCGCTGTCTGAACTTGTGGTAAATGAAACTGTGAAAGACGTACATGTGTGTGAAGAAATATACTTCTGTTATTTGACTGAAATAAAAGCGGCTAAGTCTGGACTCGGATATTATACCGGACTCTACTTGGTTTACCTCGATGGAAAATCGCCTCTAACATTATCACATCTACCCACAAAAAGTATAAGTCGCTTCAAGACCGCACATCCAGTTCTGTTTTCGGGATTGCGACGTTTTATGTGCATTTTGCTTATTCCAGTTATACTGTATATCAAACTATTTATGTACAGAAACGGCAAAGGAGTTAATATCAAGATTATTGTAGACGATCTGGTTAGACGAGGCACTCCACTGGGCTNCCGATTGCTACCTACTGATTGTCACAATATGGATTATTATTACAGTACGCATTGCTGTCTAATGCAACAATAATAATTGTTGGTTTGTAATTTGAACAAATAATTTTGATGAATTGGGAATACATGTACAGGTAAGATCGTTGTTGAAATATTTGCATTGTATTCGTTATAAATACCTTTACAACAATAGGCGTTCTAAACGTACACATTTAGTATATAAAAATGGTTAATTGACTTTTCCACAGTAATATACAATCTCTACAAATCATAAACCGTAAGATTATATATCATCGACGCAACAGGTACACCACTAAGCGACAACAGTGTACANTTTGCAAAATACTTTGGAAACGCCTTCAATACCTCGACGAACACGCCAAAGAATGAGCCTGCATGGAATACCAAGGAATCGATTTGAATATTTTTAATATATTGAACACCGGAATAGTCTCTTACTACGTTCTAACGGCAACCAGGGCGCGAAAATATCACCTAGAACGCCGTTGTTTCTTCGCGATAACGCACGAAGAAGGCATTCAAATTCTAAGAACGGCAAAAGGGCGACCTTATTTTAGGCATGTTCCAAATAAATGCCGAGGTTCGGCGTCCTTACGCCGTCATGGTTAGAACGTCATGGCTACGCTCATTGGGTCATTGTTGACCTGAAATGGCTTGATGTCACCCGGGGGTGACTAGAAGCCGATTCATGTCACCCTGTGGTGACTTCAAGCCGACGCTAGTCACCCTAGGGCGACATGAATCGGCTTGAAGTCACCCGAGGGTGACAAGAAGCGGCTTTCTAGTCACCCCCGGGTGACTTGTGGGCCATTTCAGGTCGACAATGACCCAATGAGCAATAATAGCATACAAAAATATCGGCGACTTCTCTTCAGTTCAAATCGTATTTATTAAAAAAGCCATTGAATTTCACCACAAAGAACTACTTATTTACATTACAAGATGCAATCAGAAGATTAAAACAAACTGAGTTTTGAGCACTGTCATACAACTAAGGATAGGCTTACACGGAGACATATACATGACACATGTTCAATGTGAAGTGTTCGATTTAAAGGGAAAACTTCTGATTGTGTGACAAAATTATACACAGGTTACAAAGGAAGTTGCATTTAATTCAGAGCAATTTGAATACTGACCATCACATTCACAATTCGTTACGCAAATCCCAGCTACTTCAATAATACATATATGTACATAGTTTTTTATTCGGTACTGGTTTACGATAATACCCGGAGAATGACAAACGCGAAACAAAATGTAAAAACAACCGTTTCATTGTACGACTCGATGAATTTTGCTAACAATGGTGGGTATGTCCGAGCGATCCAATCTTGTCCGAAACAAACAAATGCGAATGGAATGGTTGCAGGTCGGATTATGTTGAACAACATCTTCATTCTTTAGCAGCAAGTATAATTAGATTTCTCGTTCATTGGTATGCAAGTTCTCGCATGCATGGCGACGAAATATTTAAAATATTTTGAACGCAATTCACATGCTCAAAGTATGAGGTGTATTTGAATTTAAGCTTACGTGTAAATATAATCCAAAAATACGCAAGAGATCATCCAATTGATTGTCCGCATAACAATATAATCTGTTAATAAAGCCATTCATAAACTAAGTTTAAATGTTGCACAATCGGTGTAATTGTGTGATGTTTTCATTTAGGTCTGGGGCAAAGCCTCTTATAGGCCGTGGTCTAGTAGTCTTTTTTCGATCTAAAGGTCCCACCAAAATAGTAAAAATGCTATAAAAACCNGGCATAGCTGCATGTTTGCGACTCCCTTATTCTTGTTTTGCGTCGTAATCTGTGTTGCACTGTATTCTCTGTTTGGATACATACTAATTCTAATTTTCCTTGAGAGTTTTGTGTTCATCTCACAAGTGGCTATATTATGTTTTGTAGCTAAGTTTGTTTTTTCTTCCGTCGTGTTCGGTTATCTGTTTTTCTTTGTAGTTCTGTTGTATTACCTGTTTCGACTTGCTCAAGGATTTGGGGATACTTTTTTCGACCTGCTATCAATGGCCGTTGAGAAATCACAGGATCTGGACGCCAATGTTAATCACGTGTCGATTCAATGCGGGATTATAGAAATCTCCAACGTGCGGTTAACGGTTGTCAGAAACATGCGTGTGAATAACGTTGTTATTGACGTTCCACACAACACGCTGCAGAAAATAAAAAATTAGCAACCTCCTAAAAAACGCATCAGAAAGGAAATACGCATGCTATACCAAAATACCTATTTGAATACTTGGTCAACAAGCATCGACCAGTACATGTTCAGGTTTTGAAGCTGATATCTCACTTCGCGTTGATTGTTTTAACGATGTCGATAATGGCCAAATATAAAATGCAAACCTCATCGGAGTCGTCTGACGTCATGCACGTGATTTTCATATTTATTGTCTGTGCATGCCAAGGGTTTTAGAGATTATCATGTCGGATGGCAATGAGATGTTTAAGAAACAGTTGGAGGAGAACAAGATTGAACAGTCAATCAAGAGGTACTGGAGGAATCGATCTGAAGACCTTGGCAGATGTTAAACAAGCTTCTGCTATTAAGTAGAAATATTGAAATATTGAAATGTTCACATTGAGTTTAATAAGCTTGTTTTCACGTTGCATTAATAATAACGCGTTTTGCATTGACAATGTCTATAGTTTTAAAATGCCGAATGGTGACATCATTGGAATCATGCAAATGATTTTCTTAATAACGGTCAGTGCGTTGCTAAGAGAAACTTTAATATTAACTATTAAATTTACTTATAAAATCAAGAACTATGTCACATACAATATTGCACGAGTATTGAAACCCGGTCTTCTAGTATGTTTGCAGTAATGAAAAATGCTGGTTCCAAATTCCAATTAATTAGAAATACAAAAACAGAATGTGTTATGGAAATTGTTGGCAGCAATAAGATACAAGCTGTGCACTGGCCTTTCACAACTGCCGCTTAAGTACGTTTATTGTGACCATTACTTATTTATTTTCAGTTCAATGCCATTGCGTAATTTGCAAACATATTTAAATATAATTGATTTATAGATATAAAGGAATGTATTAATGTTGTGCATGTGTATGTGTATATAATGTATTGTGTGCTAAAGCATTTATTTAAACCAAGAACGTTTTCCTACTTCCAACATAGTAACATTGTATTGTTTTAATATTTGTTATTTTAACTAGTTTATGGAGTGTTAGTAATATAATACACAATAATTGTATTATATATAAACTTTATACCTTACCTTATAACCTGTGTAAAATTATGGTGATGTTTGCATCAAGTTTGTTCTCTCAACGTTAATGTATAATACTGTAACACAATTAATTTTTTTATTTATTATATTTTCTTAAAATCACAATTTGTTAAACGGGTCTCTTTGAATAATAATAATAAAGTCAATAACATGTTAATGTTCTTAGAGTATATAGTCATTTATAATAACAAATATAATATAATAATGAAAATACAACACAGATTCTCCATTTACAATCCACGTTTAATGTTTGTATTTATGTATTAAAATCACATCGAATTAATTAATATAAAGGTGAGCGGCGTATGTTCAAGGCAAGTTCTAAATTTTAACAATAAAACATGTTTGTAGATGATATCAAAGGAACAATAAATATGCCGTCGTAGCCAGTTGGTAAGTTAATAGCAGTAGTAGTGGTAGTAGTAGTAGCAGTAGCAGTAGTAGTAGTAGTTGTAGTAGTAGTCGGTAGTAGTCGGAAGTCCTCGGTAGTAGTCGGTAGAAGTTGGTAGACGTCGGTAGAAGTCGGTAGTCGACGGTAATCGTAGGTAAAAGTCGGTAGTAGTCGGTAGTACTCGTTAGCAGTCGGTAGTAGACGGTAGTATTCGATAGTACTCGGTAGTACTCGGTAGTGGTCGGTAGTCGTCGGTAGTAGTCGGTAGTACTCGGTAGTACTCGGTAGAAGTCGCTAGTAGTGTCGGTAGTAATCGGTAGTAGTCGGTAGTCGTCGGTAGTACTCGGTAGTAGTCGTTAGTATTCGATAGTCGTCGGTAGTAATCGGCAGTCGTCGGTAATCGTCGGTAGTCGTAAGTAGAAGTCGGTAGTACTCGGTAGTATTCGGTAGTTTTCAGGAGTCCTCGGTAATCGTCGGTAGTCTTCGGTAGTCGTCGGTATTAGTCGTCGGTAATCGTCGGTAGTAGTCGGTAGTACTCGGTAGTCGTCGGAAGTTGTCCTTAGTCGTCGGAAGTCGTCGGTAGTCGTCGGTAGTAGTCCGTAGTATTCGGTATTACTCGATAGTACTCGGTAGTACACAGTAGTAGTCGGTAGTTCTCGGTAGTAGTCGGTAGTTATCGGCAGTCGTCGGTAGTAGTCTGTAGTACTCGGTAGAAGTCGCTAGTAGTGTCGGTAGTACTCGGTAGTCGTCGGTAGTCGTCGGAAGTAGTCGGTAGTACTCGGTAGTATTCGGTAGTTGTCGGTAGTAATCGGCAGTCGTCGGTAGTCGTCGGTAGTCGTCGGTAGTAGTCGGTAGTAGTCGGTAGTCGTCGGTAGTAGACTGTAGTACTCGGTAGTACTCGGTAGAAGTCGCTAGTAGTGTCGGTAGTTCTCGGTAGTCGTAGGTAGAAGTCGGTAGTACTCGGTAGTATTCGGTAGTTTTCAGGAGTCCTCGGTAATTTTCGGTAGTCTTCGGTAGTCGTCGGTATTAGTCGTCCGTATTCGTCGATAGAAGTCGGTAGTGCTCGGTAGTGGTCGGAAGTCGTCGGTAGTCGTCGGTAGTCGTCGGTAGTAGTCGGTAGTATTCGGTATTACTCGATAGTACTCGGTAGTACTCAGTAGTAGTCGGTAGTCGTCGGTGGTCGTCGGTAGTTATCGGCAGTCGTCGGTAGTACCGAGTACTACCGACTACTACCGACGACTCCCGACGACTACCGAGTACTACCGACACTACTAGCGACTTCTACCAAGTACTACCGAGTACTGCAGTCTACTACCGACGACTACCGACGACTACCGACGACTACCGACTACTACCGACTACTACCGACTACTACCGACAACTACCGACGACTACCGACGACTGCCGATTACTACCGACAACTACCGAATACTACCGAGTACTACCGACTACTTCCGACGACTACCGACGACTACCGAGTACTACCGACACTACTAGCGACTTCTACCGAGTACTATAAACTAGTATTCGGTAGTCGTTGGTAGTAATCGGCAGTCGTCGGTAATCATCGGTAGTCGTCGGTAGTCGTCGGTAATCGTCTGTAGAAGTCGGTAGTCGTGCGGTAGTCGTCGGTAGTCGTCGGTAGTCGTTTTTAGACGTCGGTAGTCGTCGGAAGTCGTCGTTAGTAGTCGGTAGTAGTCGGTAGTCGTCGGAAGTCGTCGGTAGTCGTCAGTAGTCGTCGGTAGTCTCGGTTGTAGTCGGTAGTCGTCGGTAGTTGTCGTAAGTCGTCGGTAGTCGTTGGTAGTCGGCTGTAGTCGTCGGAAGTCTTCGGTAGTCCTCGTAAGTCGTCGTTAGTCGTCTCTAGTCGTCGGTAATCGTCGGTAGTCGTCGATTGTCGTCGGTAATAATCGGTAGTCGTCGTAATTCGTCGGTAGTCGTTGGTAGTCGTCGGTAGTAGTCGGTAGTACTAGGAAGTGCTAAGTAGAAGTCGCTAGTAGTGTCGGTAGTCGTCGGTAGTAGTCGGTAGTCGTCGGCAGTCGTCGTTAGTAGTAGGTAGTAGTCGGTAGTCGTCGTAAGTCGTCGGTAGTCGTCAGTAGTCGTCGGTAGTCGTCGGTTGTAGTCAGTAGTCGACGGTAGTTGTCGTTAGTCGTCGGTAGTCGGCGGGAGTCGTCGGAAGTCTTCGGTAGTCCTCGTAAGTCGTCGTTAGTCATCTTTAGTCGTCGGTAATCGTCGGTTGTCGTCGATAGTCGTCGGTAGTCGTCGGTACTAGTCGGTAGTCGTCGTAAGTCGTCGGTAGTCGTTGGTAGTCGTCGGAAGAAGTCGGTAGTACTAGGTAGTACTCAGTAGAAATCGCTAGTAGTGCCGGTAGTCGTCGGTAGTAGTCGGTAGTACTCGGTAGTCGTCGGTAGTAATCGGCAGTCGTCGGTAATTGTCGGTAGTCGTCGTTAGTCGTCGTAAGTAGTCGGTAGTCGTCGGTAGTCGTCGGTAGTCGTCGGTAATCGTCGGTAATCGTCGTTAGTCGTCGTTAGTCGTCGGTTGTCGTCGGAAGTCGTCGGTAGTCGTCGGTAGTCGTCGGTTGTAGTCGGTGGTAGTCGGTATAACTCGGTAGTAGTCGGTAGTGGTAGTGGTAGTGGTAGGTGGTAGTAGTTGTAGTAGTAGTAGTAGTAGTAGTAGTAGTAGTAGTAGAAGTAGTAGTAGTAGTAGTAGTAGTAGTAGTAGTAGTAGTAGTAGTAGTAGTAGTAGTAGTAGTAGTAGTAGTAGTAGTAGTAGTAGTAGTAGTAGTAGTAGTAGTAG
>VMBQ01009135.1:0-32995 GCA_007657795.1 Dreissena rostriformis
ATCCGCTCGACGGTGCTCTTGTTTAATGTCACTCCTGACATTGGTATTTGGTTGATGACAAAGAAATATGCTCAATTTATTTAGTATGCTGACTATCACTGTGATGTATGCAGTTTGAATTTGATTTGAATGTAGAAATTATTTATGAATTTGAAATAGTTATGGGAATTCTATATCGTTATGTATGTTGTTAATCAGCTTTTTGTTATGACAATATTAAGGCCATGTTTGAATCTGGGTCAAGTGGGGTCAAAAACTTATCACCAGGTAAAGTCTTTGACAATAAGTGAAACTTGAACTCGGTTGAGCAATTGAGGGCCATCATGGGCCTCTTGTTTTATATATGTTCTTTATTTACTCAATTAGACACATTCCAGAACACACAATAACCAGTTTTAGCTAGGAACGTTTTCACAGAAAGGTCAGAAAAAGGCCTTGCACAAATTACAATGTTTTCTTTGTTGCAGAGTCACATAACAAAGGACATTCCACAGATCTTCGATGCAGTATTCGAGTGCACACTGGAAATGATTAACAAGGACTTTGAGGAGTTCCCGGAACACAGAACCAACTTCTTCCTGCTCTTGCAGTCTGTCAATACACACTGCTTCCAAGGTAAGTGGTAGCTTAACATAAATTGTGGTAATATTTTGGAATGGCGATGATAAATTTCTATAATAAAATTAGAGTAAATATAAATTTACTTAATAAATTAAGTTAGTCAGTTCTGAGTTATATGTAAAGATTTCTGCTTGGTTACCAAATCTCGTGTTTATAAATAACATTTCTATTAAATCTGTTAAGTTTCTTTGTATTGGAATGAAGCATGAAACCAGAAAATGTAAATTAGTCCTTGCTTGTTTAATTGATAGGGCTGTAGAATTAATGCATAAAACACCTAATGCAGTCTTCAAAAAATCGTTGATAAAAAATAATTGTTCAGTATTTTGCCAAGATTGAGATTGAAATACATTTCCTGTATTTCTATGGCCATTCCCTACCTCTGATTCAAGTAGGGCAGTTGTCAGTTACTGGTATAAGCATGTGTACTTAGTATTGGTTAACAATTGTTCCCATGACAAGTGTGAGAATGTGTACTGACCGCCATAATATGACTAGAATACAGTCAAAAAGTGGCAAACAACCCTGGCAGACAAACTAATCCTCAAGACACACTGTGTAATGCAGAACTGTACCTCTTCCAGCGTTCTTGAACATCCCGGCGGCCCAGTTCAAGCTCGTACTGGACTCGATTATCTGGGCGTTCAAGCACACGATGCGCAACGTGGCGGACACAGGCCTGGACATCCTGTATGTGCTGCTTCAGAATGTGGCCAGCGAGGAGAACGCGGCCCAGAGCTTCTACCAGACGTTCTTCACGGACATCCTACAGCACATCTTCTCTGTGGTCACTGACAGCTCACACACAGCAGGTTAGTGTGTGTAGGCATGTATTGGCGTAAAACTGAGCTTTTGAATAATTTCTGAAATTGTCAGATGCCTTTTTTTTTTTTTTTTTTNATAATTTGTGTGGGCATAATGGCTCGGCCAGGTTCCATAGCCAGCTAGCTCACATGAAGCTTTTCAGAATTATGGCCCTGTAATTGTAAAAAATTGTCAAAATAAACCTTTTTGGCTCTCACTCAAATACTGTATTTTACCGCGTATAACCCGCAACCATGTATATCATGCACCCGGTTTTTTTTAATGTCAAAAAGAAGAGAAAAGAAATCTGGCTATAAATGGCGCAATCACTTAATCCGCGTAACTGGAAAGCTTTATTTTGTATTCTTCGAATAAGAAGCGTTATATGATCGGGAGCATGGGTTGCATAGCACTATATTGTTATAGGGTGTAGTTTTCTTGAGAAACAAAATGACGGCTATTATGATTATTTACGATAACATATGAATTTTTAGCGTTTTAACAGCCAGGAAAGTGTTGTATCAATATATTAATCGCACCAACTTTTTATGTCCCCCTGTCTATACTGGGGGACATATTGTTTTTGCCCTGTCCATTTGTTTGTTGGTTTGCACAAACTTTAACATTTTGCCATAACTTTTGCAATATTGAAGATAGCAACTTGATATATGGCATGCATGTGTATCTCATGGAGCTGCACATTTTGAGTGGTGAAAGGTCAAGGTCATCATTTAAGGTCAAAGGTCAAATATATGGGTTAAAATCGCTCAAAAGGGGACTTAGTGTTTTACAAACACATCACTTGTTAATTTGAAATTTGGAGGTAAAAATCTGCACGTTATACAAAGGAATGTACAGTAGTTTTAATCAAATCATCTTCAAACCAGATAAAATCTTTATGGGCATAATATCTCAACAATTCCACAACCACCCAGATGGCCTGATGCACTTCTGAATTGAAGTATCCCAATTTGTCCAAAATAATATCTGCACTGTAATTAGTGGTTTCTGTTCGTAACTGCATAGGTTAATCAGGGATGACTCTTTCTGTCTTAACTGAATTTTTGCAAAGAAGATACTTGCTTAAAATGAAAAATACCATTTAAGCAGAAAGTTTGATCCTAATTAGCCAGTTCAGACTGCACAGGCTCATCTGGGACAACACTTTACGCACATGCATTAAGCCTTTGAGCGCTGGAACCGGATTTTGAAGGCCTTTGCAAACAGTTTGGATCCAGATGAGACGCCACAGAACGTGTCGTCTCATCAGGATCCAAACTGTTTGCTATTCTGATAGTATTCTTTGAAAAAAATCGAAGAAAATGCTTATTTTAAAAATTTAGCAGACAACATTTTAGCAGACGACAAATTTTTAGCATGCAAAGGGTTAAGCCTGGTTTTCCTAGAACGAGGCTCAAATGATAAATGGCTACACTGTGTTTTGGAATGCTTTCAGGGTTGACGATGCAGGCAACCATTCTGGCATACATGTTCAGCCTGGTGGAGCGAGGGAAGATCACGATAGTCCTCGGGGGTAACACTAGTAGCGTGGCAGACAACAATGCCTTCATACAGACCTTCCTGCTGACGCTTCTCAAGGCAGCCTTCCCACATCTCAATGAGTAAGTGTACGAAAGTGGCAGTGGATGTGCTTGCAAAGAAATGCTCAAGGGCCCTCCCACAGCCCTGGGATGGGGAAATTATTGTGTCATTTTCTATATTAAGGCATTTTTATTTTTCTAAATTTGTTTGATTGTCTTGTTTTTATGCACAAGTATTATATTTAATTCATGTTGGACTTGTGTTGGTAAACAATTGCTGAGTAATATGATTATTGGCATTACTTTTCTGCTGTCTATTCCTGTATCTAATGAAACTTGCAAATATCCTGAACTAGACTGTACTTTCCTTTAAAAATGTAAACGTCTCTGAAAGTAAAAATATTAATAGAAATCTTTGAAATGCAATTCTTAAAAAAATAGAACTGACCGACGTTTTTTTTAACTTCTGTTTTATCAATATATTTTAGTTTGGATATTGATATTTCTACTTTTAAGTTAAAAAAAAAACAGATTTTTCCCAAATTGTTACTGTATATGGAAGTTTGTGGTGCTTACAGGTTATGAACGGCCATTCTTATTTCAGACCCCAGATCAAAATCTTCATTGAAGGCCTGTTCAGTTTTGACCAGGACATTGCTTCCTTCAAGGAACATTTGCGAGACTTCTTGGTTCAGATCAGGGTAAGGAGGAGAGATTATTCTTTCTATTGTGTAAGAGATATAAATTTAGTTTATTCTTCTTTTCAATTTAGTCAGTCCTCTGGAAAGAGAAATATCTTAGTCTCTCCTTTGTCAATTTGGAAGCCAATTATTGATGTGTTGATTAGTTTAATAAGTAAAATAAAGTATTAACCATTTGAAATGACATTTAAAGATAAAAGTTATCTTGTCAGAGTGAGAAACAGGCGATTTTCTTCCTTATACCACACTGTCACAATACAATTGAGTAAAGAAGATTTTTGACATATGGTTTGAATTTGAATTTCTGTATTCTTTAAAACTCTACAATCAAAGCGGTTCATGAATAAAACATGCTCTGTTCCTGCAGTAATTAACTGTCATTGAAGCGTTTGTGTGCATCCTGAAAGTAACTGTTGCTGATGACACGATTATAATTTCTCCTAAATTCAACTGATTACCGTAAAAACGCAGTCATAAGTCTACCCGCTCATAAGTCGGGGGGTATAAAATTGGTTCGAAAATTTGACATTTTAGGTATGTGCACTTCATAAGTTGGTTCAAAATTACAAGAAAATTGGAAAATCAGAGTCAGTAAAATTGCGACCCCATCAAATTCCTTGTCCGATTCTGTGACACAGCTATATTGTATAACATTTTAATTATATTAAACAAACCAGATATTATAGTAGTTACAAATATTATTACCTTGCAATTTGATAACTAGTAATAATCCAACAAAACGTCGTACCATAATTTACGATAAATGTGTTTAGAATTTCGGTAAACATGCGTACCCATCGTACGGAATTGTACAAGAAGTTGGTAAATCTTAATTAATCTGCCTTCCTCGGAAATTCCGAGATAAATTTATTCGTCGTTTACAAGCTTATGCCAAGTAATTACGGCTAATCGGGACTCAACTTGCGTAAAACACGTGTTCAATTAACCGTTAAACTCCACCTCCGTTTGCTGCAAAAGATTCGAAAGGCGGAGCTAAGCACGTGGTGTTACATAATTCGACGGTTGCCATTGAGTTACAAACACCCGATTGGTTTAGCGTGTTGATTGCTAAACAAAGGAAGCCAATTTTGTCGGCAAGAACGGTGTGGCTTTATGCCTACAGAGAGGAAGCGGCTTTCCTTTGATGACGTCAAACTGTCCATTCACACAGATTGAGAATTTNAATAGTATATATATATTAGCCCTGTATGGTGGATAGGGTATTTGCCTCAATTGAGGTTGTTCCAAAATCAAAACCCCTGTTTACAGTTAGTGTCTGTGTGTTTTAGGAGTTTGCGGGTGAAGACAACAGCGACCTGTTCCTGGAAGAGCGAGAAACGGCCATTAAACAGGCCCAGGAGGAGAAGAAGAAGATCCAGCTGTCGGTACCCGGCATCATCGGTCCCCACGAGATACAGGAGGACATGCAGGACTAGCTGCCCTCGCTGGGAACCAACTGACAGGAATATCATTGACAGTGATGGGCTGGAGACCGGCTGTACATAGACTAGTGAGGCATGACAGAGCTTTGATGGATTGGTGGACTAGCGGTTTGTGGGCTGGAACTGTGTTGAACTTTGCGCCTCTGTCCCGCCCACCCCCTTACTTATTTACGACCCTGATGGAGTCTGGTGAATTGAACTGGCGGACATAATATAAGTGCTTACTAGATCAACAGTATGTGGACCGGCTTTAAGACACTTTAAGTTAAGGTAGTTTTGAACACAATGTTAAAAAATGGTAGTTTTAGCTATGAGAACTTTGTGTTCACGAACACTGAATGACTCTTGTTGTATTAAACTGGTAGGATGTGGTTGACAATACTTTTGTATTGGACTCGATGTACTAGAATACTTTTTACTTAAAGATTGCAAAAAAGGATTTGATTCATTTATCATTTCCTGGAAGGCATAACTTCTTAAGGGAATTTGATGAATAAAAACAGATAGGGGAATAACAAAGAGTTGTCTGCCGAGCAATGTAAATTACACTTTATAAGTAGTGATCAGAAACAATCATGGTATCGTTTTTAAGGGTGAACTAGCTTGTCCATTGTATTTATTAGTTGCTGAGACATGTGGCTAGTATTCACTGGATTGGCTGGCATAAGATAGAATGTGTGTGTTGCGAATATTGTTACAAATAAGTAAATATTGTTCAGTTATTGATATATTGCTAAAAGGTGTTTGAACATGTACCGTGAAAGCTCCAGCAAAGAATTGTATCAATATATTGGCATTGAACCATTCATGAATTCTGAAAGACTTTTATCAGGACATTCATCCATAAACTTGCAGCTATAAACACTGCATTGCAAAGCTAAAAAAAATATGCAGAGACGAGGATCATACTTAGGTTTACCTACCAGAAAATAAATCTTTGTTAAGCTTAGGAGCTTGTTTTACTACAAGAAAGTTTTAAATGGCTGTTTGGATAATGTGGAAAGCTATTGACTGGAAATGTAGTTTGTTTTTCTCTACAGTTTATGATTACTTTAGCATTATTTAAATGGCAGCGTGCTGATTACCTTTCGTCATGTATGTTTTGAAATACTGACATCAGTTTATCTTTGGTTGAAATCCCATTGATTGTAAGGTGTAAATATTGCTAGGAATGAATGATGAAAAGTGATAGTTTTGTTCCCTTTGACATTTGTATGTTTATGTTTTGGTAACATCTATCCGAACGGTTGTAATTATTTTGAATTCAGTGTTTGCTTTCTAAAATGTTTTAAATATTTCATTGCAACATTTTTTTTAATTTTGTGTACCTTGTCTGTGGTTGAATGTGATTGGACCCTTGATTTTCATATTTTTGCAAAGATGTGCAATTGTATTAGAACTTAATTGTGTAGTCTGTTTGCCACTTGTATGTTACCCGATGACTCGCATATTTTACATTAGTGTGTTAATTTAGCTTTTCATTTGCCCATGTCATTGATTTATTTCAACTTGTTCATGAAGTACAGATTGGGAGAGAGGGGATGTGGGTTTTTTCTCAATTCGGTTTTGCTGACCACGTGATCTATTTGAAAAATAAAATGTGTGACAACTCTTAAAGATTAAATTTAGTTTTTATTTTGTTATGCCTTCACTTCACTTATGATGTAAGGGAGGCATATAGCTTTGCCCGTGTCTGTCCCTCTTTATTATGTCGCACGTGACCAAAAAGTATATAGGATTGAAACATAAAACTTTTAAACAAGTATATTAACCAGCATGTGAACTTGAGCATCTCCATATTTCGGTACAGATATTTGTGACACAACTGGAGATATGGCCATTTTTTTATATGAAAAAAACCCACTTTTGTAACTCAAAAAGTATTGCTGCTAGAGGGCCGACTCTTAACAAAAAATATTAACTTAACACACATATTTAACAGGGTGTTAACTCGCAAACCTGTATATTTTGGTTCAGGTTTTTGAAACAAAAGAGTGAGTTTTCAGACAAAAGCGGAATGCGAGGGCATCCTCGTCTAATGGACTCATTTCTAGTTGTCAATGTGTTAACAAACCATACATTAATTATATGTGGCCTTTTCATGAGGAGGCATGTTTATAATAACTTGTTATAAACATGTAAATATTGCTGAGATCCTTCGTGTTTTAACCTTTAAATTACTGAACAAACACACAACAGGTTTTCAAACACAAACATTTGATATGAAATGGCTGGGTTAAACTCTTTTTATCAGTCTATGATGTACAATTTTAGTCTGTCATCTCCCTTTAAATGTTACTGCAGGGCTTTGGTAATTCTTTGCTAAACACAAAAGTCAGATCTATTGTCATATTCCAGAAACAAACTTCAGTAAAATCTTATCCTTTAAATCAACATTGTATTCTGCTTCTGACAATAAATTGAGGTGGAGCGTTTTTAACTTCATAGTTCAGGTAGTACTTTTTATTTAACTAGACCTGATACACTTGTTTTTCAAGTTAATAATTGTTTTGAGAATCGTTTACAGGAACTGTATAGGATTTGAAGCATAAAAGCTCAATGTGTTTTTAGAGTGGACTTGCGCGTTATCTGTCTACCTTGGGATGAATATCACCCGTAGATTCAACTGACATTTTCAAAACTGAGATTTTAAACCATATGGCAGTTTTATATCACAGCTATCTTGCTGACTTGATTTTAACAAGAAGAACAACGAACTGTGTTCTGCATCTGGTATAATACATGTATTATGTATTAGCAGAACACTTCACATCATCCTATGCTTTTCCCTTTCGAAAATATGTAGTTCTATTCCACAGCGTTTGTACTTACTAATAGTTATATTGGAAACAATGTTGTTTATATTGTAGTTTTGGAAAATGACTTTTTCTTGATCTGACCGGTGTTAGTATTGGTGTTACTTGTATTTGACATCATAACATAATTTTTTCAAACAATGTATACTGTGCCAGTGAATGTCTAGTTAAAAGGAAATCGTCTCTGTGGTTTGTCCGTTGTGGTAGAAAGGCGTCGCCCCTCATACTGGTCATCTGGTGTCTAGAATGCCACAGTACAAGTAGTAGATATGAGCCTTGCTCTGTGAAAAGGGAGTTTAATGTGTACGTAAAGACACATGTGCCGACTGCACAGGCTAATCTGGGACAACACTTTAAGCACATGCATCAAACCCACTTTTCACAGAGTGAGGCTCAATTATAGTGGATCATTCATCATCTTGGAGCATGAGGTCGTGTTCTTGATAGTTCTGAAGTTATAACATGTCATATAGACTATTGCTGAGTTTTTCATTTCAATGTATTTTGGGTGTCAAAGTTTAAGACAAAAGTGTATATAACTGTACTCTGTGTTGTTCTGTGCTCAGCAATACTAATGCTTCATCTTATGTTATGATTTAATAAAGTCTTTAAAATTTGTAAGATGTCTCATAAAGTTGTTTTCTTGTTTCCCTCGAATTTTGTTGAAACACATGCTGTGTTGATTAGGCTTGTCCCTTGAACATGAACATATTAATCTGTGTTGATGGTATAACATTTATGTTTTCATCTGATTATTAAATAGAATACTAGTATAGGTTATTGACCTCTAGTCCCTATGCGCAAAATGACGTTGAGTCGGGTTCACTATAGCACGGACAAACGGGCCCTCGTTCAATTTAGCATGGACAATCGGAATGTCATGTTGATTGAGATATTTATGAAGCATGTTAATCACATATAAAATACTCAAATGTGAAACTTCAACTGTGGCCCTTTATTAATGGCAAGGAACCAATGGGTAAACGGTGAGATCCAAAACAAGTGTACTAGACCAGACACACAAATATACAAACATGAATAAAACTGTTGTCACCGCATAAGAGCGGTCAATTCAAAGCATTTAATGTTAACACCGTTTCTAAGAAGCACCAAACCTCAACGTGGCTTGTATACACTTATATGTTTTACGAATAAATCCGGCCCAGATAAGTGTATACAAAAACAATAAACAGTCTAGTAAACTATTTTGGCTTAATCAAAATGAACAACGACAAAATCGTCTTTTAAAAAACGGAGGGGGAGGCAAAATGGACGACGCGGGCGCATCCCCCCCACCCCCAACACTCTGATGGTCCCTTTGGGCTATCTGGTAAAAAATAAGTAGTTTGTTTCATTAACATCTTTAAAAAAAAAAGACAGGAAGGCCAGTCAAATGTGTTTCGGTTACCTGTTATACTAAACACGAGTTGTTTCGCACGAATAGAGGATGTTTAATGACCGAATTTTTGTATAGTCACTATCCAACATGGCTTTTTCATATGTAGAAGTAAATTCAGCGAATATAATTAAATGGAGCAAAAATCATCGCAAACTCGAACTGACATACCAAAAATAAATCATGTTTATGGTCGGCACGAAAAATAGGATCGGTCGGATTGATGGAAACAAACCCAAGATCTATGTCCACCCCTCATGGCTCGCTTGCTTTTATAATCGTTACTTGAAAAAAATCGTAAAACTAGTCGTTCTGGGCTTATTCGATTAAACATGGGTAATATAATATAATACAGAACGTTGCTCGAAGCACAAAACCGGTTTAAGATACAAGCGGTTCACTTTTAACTTTATCATGCTACCTGTATACGTTGTTAACATGCGGTGCTATACTTTATCAAATGTTCTATTTAGCCAGCCGATATAAAACGACCGCATGTTTTTATATGCATAATGAATGTATATCTCAGGTTAAAATTCCGGGCTATTGTAAAACGACGCAGAATATAATTTATGCACGAATTTCTACACGTAGTTTTACACTCGTGCTAGATAACAGGGGCGTAGGTAATGGGTGGGCAGGGGGCTGGCCGCCCCTCCAATATTTGGGCTAGTCATCGTTATATAAATAAAACGTAAAATTCCCAAAAAATCGGTAGCGGATCCGTGGTCTAGTGGTAACACACTGGCTTCACAATCCAGAGATCGCTGGTTCGATCCCCCGCTGCACCTAACCTACTAACTCGTCTTTCGCATGAGACGTTAAACCGAGGTGCAGTGTACTAGGTGCTATACACCGGGCACTAAAAGACCCAGGGTCACCTCTGGAACGG
Organism: Dreissena rostriformis; assembly: GCA_007657795.1. Lineage (NCBI taxonomy): Eukaryota > Metazoa > Mollusca > Bivalvia > Myida > Dreissenidae > Dreissena > Dreissena rostriformis. The sequence goes on from VMBQ01009135.1 coordinate 10,214, forward strand.
GGTGTCTCCTGTATCTTGCACTATCCCCCGTAACCAACTAACACGTCTTNTCTAGATCAATAATTGAACAGTGACAGTCTGACTGGACTGATCGACTGTCTATATGTACAGTTGACACAGTTTTACAGCGTATAGGCTTAACAGAAAAGATTAAGTATTAGATCTAAATAACAAACGCCTTAGTTGACGAACTGAAAGTGAACTGCATTGTCACATTCATAAGCAATCTTAGCTCGTAAAATATCTTAAAGTAGCATAGTAGTCGGATAGGAAAAGTGATAACGCTAGTGGAAATGTTGGACGAACACAGCACGGTATGGATGCTTTTAACGGGCTCAATAGTGAAACACGCGGTGTTGACGTTTCTGGCGAGTCGGAAGAGGAAGCAGCTGGTCGGTCACGTGTCTCGTTTGCACGTGTTCCCTTTAAAATCTGCTCGAGAGTTGCCTGACAATATCACAGAAGTTCTGTTGACAGACCATGGTATTGCTTACAACGGAGTTGCCGACAGGTTAGATTAATATATGTAAAAATAACATACTTAATATTCATTCCTAGGTAGCGTTTTCTTTCCAGAAAAAGTTAAATTATGCTTTACTGCTGGTATTTTTCTATTTCACAGCTATATGAATGACACATCTCACAGTGCCAATTGATACGATATACCCACATACATCCCTATTATCCGGAAATGTACTCAAGTGAACGGTATTATCCGTATTAGTAAGGCACCGTGACGTATGGTGCTAGCTAACAATAAGATAACGTTTATGATTGTTATTAAAGTATTCAAATGGTGAACTATGTTGTTTATATTATTGATTACATTGTTATGTCTTTACAACGACGATATAATATTTGGAAAGCGAACTAAAATGTGTTGTTCATCACATGAAATCATGTCAATGTTTATTGTCCCCTACCGGTTTCACCGGAGGGGACTTATGGTTAACGCTCTGTGTGTCAGTCAGTCAGTCTGTCAGTCAGTCCGTCACATGTTTCTGGATCCTGCGATAACTTTAAAAGTTCTTCATATTTTTTCATGAAACTTGAAACATGAATATATGACAATATGGGCATTATGCACGTCATTTCATTTTGTTCCTACGTCAAGAATTCTGGTTACTATGGCAACAAATACTTTAAAAAAAAATCTGACAATGGTGGAGCCGGTAGGGGACATATATTGCTTGGCAAAAGTCTTGTTTTGAATGGAAGTTCTTATAGTTTCGCCCGTGTTAAGCAGTGCCAGTCCTTATTGTACCGAATTTATTGGAGGCAGGCACTGGCTGGTGACGAAGAACGGGGACATGATGACGATGAAGCAGAGCGCCCGCCTGACCCTGATCTCACCCAGTATCCATGGTGACCACCTTCATCTGGACGCTCCGGGCATGCAAACGCTGATACTGCCCCTCGACCCAAAAGTCGCCCCCGACCGAACCGCGACAGTTACGTAAGTGTAGTTATAGTCGTTCAGACGGTTTCAATCGCAATGTACACACTTTTTAACTCCCGTACAATTATGTATAAACATAATAGTTTCACGCGTGTAAGGACGTTTCAACGTGTATGGTCACGTATGCAAGGATGTAAGAAGTCATGTATGTATGATCACGTATGTACGGATGTACATACTGGTATGGTTACGAATGTACGGATGTACAGACTGGTTACGTTACGAATGTAAGGATGTACAGATTGGTAAGGTTGCAAATGAAAGGATGTAAAAACTGGTATGGTTACGAATGTACGGATGTACAGACTGGTAACGTTACGAATGCAAGGATGTATAGACTGGTATGGTTACGAATGTTAGGATGTACAGACTGGTAAGGTTACAAATGTAATAATATAAACACGTGTAAGGTCACGAATGTAACAATGTACTAGCTTCTTAGGACACGTATGTAAGAAGGTTCAAACATGAATGAACGGATGTACAAATTTGTAAGGTCACGTATGTTAGGATGTACAAGCTTGTCAGGTCACCTATGTAAGAGTGTACAAGCGTGTCAGGTCACGTATATTATCATGTACAAGCTTGTCAGGTCACGTATATTATCATGTACAAGCTTGTCAGGTCACGTATATTAGGTTGTTCAAACTATATTGAGGCAACATTGGTAAAATTAATCTTCCTGGTGCACCTACACACAATTAAATACGCATTCATGTTTGGGTTCGTAATAAAGTCCGTGATATACTTGCACAGACGTGTACGTTAATGAACACACGCATCATGAACTATTCAGCACCACTGAAAAACCAATTTCAGTACTACATTAACGCACATTTTCAGCGTAAAGAATACCCCACTTCCGGCTCTGGACATGGGTGCGGAGGCGGCCGCCTGGGTGAGCTCGGTACTCAAACAGGAAGGGCTGCGTCTGAACTACTCCGCGTCTAGTCTTGACAAGCGCCTGTGTAGCAAGGTGCACAAGGACTGGGGGACGCTTATTGGGGAGACAGATGAGGTAGGAAGCGGACGAAACAATCGTTAGTGCTGTACCAACTGTAGAGACAACATCATAACCATTGACTGTGTAACTTTTTCTCTTATATACTAGTATTTGATTATTTACTTTCTTTATACATAAACTGGTACGATTTATAAATTGCAATTCCAATTCAATTCCAATTCTAAAATCCAGAAATATATACATGTACATGTATACCAGTTTATTAGCGTTGTAATGTCTGTAATTTTATACTTTTCTCCAATCTAAATCTTGTATTCGGAAACTCCATTTGGTAGCAATGTTTTGGGGAGTGTTATGGAAAGCGTAATATCCACATAGTTGTGAACAATAATCGACCGGTATAGTTCTCTCTTTATACCCCATAAGAGGTGTATTTCCTACTTGTTAGTCGTAAACTGACATTATCATCTATACTTTTTGGTCACACAGTAGTTAGACGTTCAAACTTCTATACCACAGATTGCCTTCCAAGACTTCGGTCACTGCATGATCATGTGCGAGTCTTCCCTGGCGGACCTAAACCGGCGACTTCCGGCACCCATGTCTGTGATGCCTTTCCGGCCGAACGTCATGGTCGATGGGACGTTCCCGTATGACGAAGTAAGCGAAACTAACACCCGAATTGCTTAACATGATTTCATGGCAGATTTACTTTGCATCAGGTTCGTAGTCAGAAACGAGAATTTACTATCGCTTGAACATTTTCATTTGATTGCGTTTATCAGATTCAAGATGGAAGTCTCGTAGCTAGCCATCTTGAACAAACGTTTTTTATTCTCTTTCAAAATACATCTTCGTTTCTTCATAGATTGAAGGGGTTTCAATATATATGATACTATTTTATCAACAATGTTTCTTGTCCGTCTGTTGCAGGACAATTGGCGGGAAGTCTATTTCGGCGAGCAGACGTGTGTGCGCTATGTGGACCAATGTACCCGGTGAGTCTTGTATGCTGCTCTTCGAATTTCAACAATGATAGCGTTGATCGCCGCGTTGAAGACGCCAGACGAAACTTACATGCGACATTAAAAATTAAATATATTGACGAAAACTTACGTTAGCCGGCTTGCTTTCAAAGGTCAAGCGATATTGGTCTTATGACGTGTACAATCCACCACATGTCTTCTTAATGGCAAAATATGCAATGTCCTGGTAATCACTGCATTGATTTATTAAGTGACTAATTATTCATAGCTTGCTCTGTTTTTACAAAAGAAGGAGAACACAATTACAAGGTTGAAAATGAACGTTGGCCAACCTACAAAAAAAATCAATTAACAATTTTAGTTACTATTTCATTCTAGAAGGTTAGCAATCATATTGGACAATGAAACAATCGACACTACCACAACTACAGGCTAGTCTACAGGGTTTAATATAAGAAGTGTATAGTTAGTGGTGGTGCGATCAAATTTGTCACTATTTTGCTCGCATGAATTGTCGATAATGTGGTGTTATAAACACATTTCATAACGATTCAGGTGCCTGATCACCCAGATCGATCACGTGACCGGAGAAAAGTTCCAGGACGACCAACCATTGAAAGAACTTAAGACGTAAGATTTTGTTCTGTTATTGATTTATATGAATTTATCATAGATTGAATGGTTCGTTTTGCGGGTGAAATATTGATTTGTAGTGAAGACTTTGTTATCATATTTATCTTCTTTGGGTTACCATGTATGTACCATCATGTACCAAGTTGAGGTGCGTAACGGCTACATACTAGCTAGTCTGTGTACGGTTGCGCCAATCAGCTAAATACGAGAGCGACGGAAACGTGACGCTTTTATGGGACTAAAATTATTCTGCAGTATGTTGTGTTGAACAAATTCTGCTGTTGTAATTTTCAGGTATCGCTTAATGGACCCCTACGGACCAAAACCCGTCATGGGTATCCACACAGTTACTAAGACACCAGGTTACATCCGGGTAGGCGACCCTGTCTACGTCATCAAGAAATAGTGACGTGTAACTCGCCGGCAAACCTGTTAACGTCATTTTAAAAATGGGGCGTATTATTATTATGGAAACAAATGTGGCGGGCAGCAGGCTTCGGGCGGCGGGCGGGCGGGCGACGTCCAGACAAAACAACCGCTGTCTGTTCAATATTTCACAAAATTTAAATTGGATCATCATTAAACTTGTTTATAATGTTTGTGTGCGGTCAAGTCCGATAAACAGCCAGATCGCACAAAGCACTTAAGAATTATGGCCCTTGAATAATAAAATAAACCTTTTCCGCTCTTAAACTAGCATAGTTTTAATCGTTTTATCTTTAAACTTGTAAACCATGTTAATGGGCATACTATTTCGACAAAGTTTGTAACCAGCCAGATCTTATGAAGCTCTTATGAATAATGACCCTTAAATTATCCAAATCCCCGGCTAGTTGGAAGAGCGCTGGTCTGCAAATCCCAACTGGGTCGAGCACATCTCCCCTACCACTGATTCAAGAAGGGTGATTTTCAGTCACTGGCATAAGTATGTTCACTTAGTACTGGTAAACCAGCTAACACAGGAACGTTTGAGTTGGTAAAGTGACCGCCGTGATGTGCCTAAAATACTGTTGAAAACGGCGAAAATCCAAATACAATAAACAACGAATTATCCTTAAAGGGACTGTAAACCACGAATGACGAAAAAAGAAGTTCTAAAATACCGTATTTTTTTTACAAATATTAGTTTATATTGATTAAAATATCACGACTGGTACATTACATTACTTAAAAAAAGTTCATATTTTCAGTATATTCGGTAATAAAATTTCGCGATGTAAAATCGAAAGTACATCGCGAAAATATGTGACATAACGATATACACACTATAAATAACGCAAGAGATTGATCAATTTATATATAAAATATAAACAATTCACTACGCATGCACAATTTGCATTCCTGGGTTTACCACGTGACGATGATGATCAATCTACTTGCGTTATTTATAGTTAACTGGTAGTTACCTGGTATGCATACCCAGTAAAAATAAATAAATANCATTTTTAGCCATAAGTTTAACAACAAAGTAATTCGTCATTCATAGATAAATGTTACTCAGATCTTTGAACGGGCGTATTTTGTGAAATTGTGCCCACTTCTTATAGGTACGCAATGATGGACGTGTACAATTGGATGGTTCTGTTTGCAGTCAGTCATATTTATCATGTCAGTTTTTTTATTCGCCTTGTTCACTGTTGTTGTTTTTTTCTTTGATGATATAGCATGATATACGTTGTTATATTATTGAATAATATATTGAATATGCCTTACATACAATATTGTAAGGGTCGATGCAATCTAAAAAACTGTTGTTTTTTTTAAATCATATTATTTGGACATTCTTTTGAAAATGTTATCATTCTCATTAAGATTTTTTTCGTTCTCCTTCATAATTAGTTTCCGTAATTCGTAAACGCTTTGCCCTCAAATGTTGAAGCATTTTGAACTCGCACAATGATCCCAAAGAGTGTGAAGTTTCAATTTAATTAATTCATGTAGTAAAAACAGTGTTATTGAGAAGTTGCACTTTTTCTTCTACCATTTGTAAGTACAAAAGAGGGCGTAATTCTGCTAAATTGCAGGTCTGAGTTAAGAAACTTGGTCAGTGACTTCACAGAATGACACCGAGCACATGTTTGAAGTTTTACTTACCGGTATATCCCCGGAGAAGAAACAGTTATAATGATGAAGTTGACAGTTTGCCTTAACCAAAGCATTATGTAGACGCAGACATTTGGGTAAGTAGTATAGCTCGGACTTGAGCAAAATAACCTGGACAAATTAGGAGCACGTTTAAAAAAAACAACAAGAAACAAGCAGGAATACTAGGAACTCTCGTAAGCCGGAAACCCGGACCTTGAGTGCTTTAAACAAGTTCAATGTGAATTGTTTGTACTTGAACGAATTACAATGACTGTTGTTTTTATGACAACTTCACTCCATAGTAGCATACATAAGGTCCAGTAAATCAGATTTCTTTTAGAGCTATATGAATATATATTCAACTAACTACACACTTATTTGATTTCTTTATTATAGTTTAACATTTTAAAAATTGCATAGATTTTAACAGAAAAAAATATACATGCATAGTATCAGGCAACTCAATATCTAAAAATTCATAACTGTGTTTTAAGATCGTAAGTTTAATGTTCAAAGAAACCCATATGAGATAGTATTTACTAATTCAAACGTTTTATCAACGTCATTATTAGTCACTGACAACTGCACAATTCTGCAGCTAAGTATATATTATGCAGATACAGAGACATGTTACCAGTTGATAAGTTATATATGGAATGTTAGAAAAGACAGGAGCTAGGTTGGTATGGAAACTACAAGAAAAATAAATAAATGGTTTATGGTATACAATTGTTTTCAATATTTTAATTTTACTTTTGCGTACTGAATTCAAATGTGAAATACAAATGCATGTTTGATGTTACAATCTAAAGGCATTAAACATAGACCAGTCGTTTTAGGTCATTTGGTGTAGAAATGCTATAAGCATAAAAATGTCAATTGACAAGCCCATTCCAAAATTGAACTTGTCAAAAAGGTCCAAAAGCAATTGTGAGTCATTTGTCCAAAAAACATAATTTATCCCAGAGATTTGTGTTCCATTCAATAACCAATCAAGCTCAATTAAAATTAACAAATATGTATATAATATAACACTATCAACATTCACATCATTTTCACATGTAAGACACAAAGGATATCTATATTGTTTAAAAACTTGGAGCTGGAAAATAAAATAAAACGTTTCTGAAAAAAGGAGAAGTCGTAGAATCTACCAAACCTCAGCTCTGTGAGTATCATGTGTTGTTGTTATTGAAAACATACGACTAAATTATTTTTATAATTTACTTCGTGTGTGTTAATCCAATAACAGGGTATGAGTACACATTTTGTATAGACAAAATAACAGATATTTTTCAAAATTGTTTCTTTACACCACCAAACATGTGCACAAGTTTGATTTCCAAGCTTGATAAAATATGAACAAAGAATATATCCAGTACTTAAGAACACGGAAAAAGTCAGCTTTATCATATAATTTCTCACAGCTCAAAACTTCCAAACTGCATGCCACTTTAAAACATGATTACAATTCTTCATTGGTGAATCTTTTCTTAATATCGTCTTCTTGCTGTTTTATCAGATAGTCCATGTAGCCCACAACTGGGTATTTAGGCAGGTAAGTCTTCGTATAAGCGTCGTCCAACTCCTCTAGTTGTTTGTCAGTGAATCCACTCTAGAATAAATTAGACAAAAAGTATAAATTAGACAACAATGGAAAATCCTTTTGACACCCAAGGCACCACCACAGAGAGTGGTCTAACTTCTGAAACTGGAAGCATACCTTGTGTTACCAACGAAGTTTTTTTTATATTTGGAAGTTTTGAGAATTCAAAAGTCTGGGGATGAAATGAAGTACACATTTCATTTTTGGTTAGTTAATTGCCATTAAATGATGAATTTGTAAATTTTTAAGTGAAACAGGATTTTTTTCGTTAAATCTTTTTTCTTGTTCATCCTTTAATTTCCTTACATGATGGAAGATCCACAAATTCAATTCGAAATTTCATGGACAAATATACTGTGAGTTAATTATCTCCATACTTTGCTAAACGAAAGCCCTACCATGCATATCGAATAAGTATATTCTTTTTGAACACGAGTTAGACGGGCCCTTTGTAATCTTGATTGGTGATCAAATTCAAATCTTACACAACTCTTCATGTCAATAAGACATTAGATGAACATGTTACTTGTCGACATTAAAAGCGAAGCTGTTGAATACAAATTCCGGAATCACACACGTTCAAGTAACAACATGAATTTTGTATTTTTTAATAAAAAAAGCTGAGCCAAAACCCAAAATCATACAAGTTCATAACTTTTATTCAAAGAACATTAAAGCGCCTGATCTGCATTATCTCATTTTCCGTAGGTAATTAGTGGGTACTAAAGCCATTTGGAATATCTAACCAGATCATGTGTCATGTGCTTCTCCTCCAGGGACCAGAGAGCGTGGGCCCGGCTGGCATCCTTTCCCGCCAGCACATTGTATTCTGAATCCTTGCTGTAGAACTCTATAAGACGGACAGTAAGTATAATATAGCAATTCAGAAAGGTTATTAAATTACTGAATGAGAGATGTTTGACATCACAAAGATTGAAATACAATGTATACATGTACTTCTATAAAGCTCGCTGAAATGTGTAGTATAACACAACTTAAACAAAGTTTTACAAGAACATTGTGCGTGTATAAAACTTAAAAAAAAATGTAACTTTGTAAATCATAGATAATTTGAATTTCTTGGAAATTTACATTTGTTTACATTTACTTTATTTCAATGCAACATCACAAATGCTGTACAAATAATGTGTAAATAAAATAGACTTACCTTTGCCCGATGTCACATCAAACACGACCCCTTTAATTGCCAAGTATATTGGTAGTTCTGGCTGAAAACAAAATCACATCTAAATCATTTTTACAGTAATTGATATTGCAAATCATACAAATTGTTCACACCGTTTTTACTATTTGATACCTTTATGATACATTCAGTTAACAAATAATCACGAAGAGCAAATAGTGTAGAACTGTACACAATAAAAGGATTTTGAAAATCTTTAAAATATTCATCTCTTGTTTTGCTCTGTGAATTGTAAGCCAATAATATTTAAGTTATAATTAATTGATGAGTCGAAATTACAGACATCAAGTTAATAACCTTAACCATATCCAAACTGTAGTTCTTAATATAAGTTAATGCTATAGATAAATAAAAAATGAGTACATACTTTAAATGCAGTGTATAATACGAATCGTAGTGTATCTGAATATTGATCAATCAAAGTAAATTTAGTAATACTCTAATTTAGGGAAACAAACTCTTACTTACGTTTGATGCATCGTATTTCGAAATTTCTTCATTGGTAAATATTTTGGGTGGAACTCCTCCTTCGTTTGTCTCAATTTTTACTTTTACCGGCACATATTTGCCACAAAATACAGACGACAAAACGACACATGTTAAGATAACTAAAGTTAGTGATGACATGGGCGCAGACATCTTGTAAATGAACAAGTATATTTAGACATCTCGTAAATGAATGTGTCAGCTGCCTGTCAAGACAGTAATGAGAGCGCCGACGGCGTTGAAAGTCTATTGTCAAGCTACAGAGAAGTTTCTGCTGAAGTAAATGTTAAAGGACAAGTTGACTGAATGAAAATATAAAAGGCTATCATTTTTTTTTATTTTTTTTTATATAGAATAAGTACAAATAAATGTAATAATAAGTGATCAAATATTGCTCATCATATATCAATCGGAAAATCAAAAATATGAATCAAGGGAGCTTGGTATTTTTCGAGCAAGTAAATGCTATTTCTGATTGACTATACGTTTTTTTTATGCTCTTGTTTTAATTAACGTTATCATTACACCACTATTATTTACGAGAACCGAAACACGTGCGTGAAGTTTTAATTCAATACAGGTAGTACAAACAGTAATATGTAGATGCTGCACGTTTACCTTAAAGCCCCATTAATACTAAAAAATCAACGGAAATTTCGTTAAGTATTTCTTAAAATAAAGTTAGCCAATAAAACTAGGTATTCTGGTAACATAGATGTTTGTAGATACAAAATGCTTGTTTTTCATTTTACGTGTCACAATTAATTACATTTTAATTTTCCGCACTGATATCTATTCATACGACATACGAACACTAAAATGGTACCATGTCAGTGTTCGTGTGTCGTATGAATAGATATCGTCGCGGGGAATTAAAATGGAATTGTTTATGACACAAAAAGCATTTTGTATCTACAATCATCCATGTTACCAGACCACATCTGGCGTTAAGATTTTGGTTATTGCTATAAGGAGCACTGATTTTTTATTGGGAAACTTTATTTTACGAAATATTGTGCAACATTTTCGTTGATATTTGAGTATTACTGGGGTTTTAACCAAATTTCTAACTACGAAAAGAGAATAAGTTTGCTGAATTGCAGGTCAGAGTTATGAAACTTGTTAAGTGACCTCACACAATGACCACAAACACATGTGTGAAGTTTCCATTTAATACATGGAGTAGAAACAGTACTATTGAGAATTTGCACGTTCATCCTTACCAAAGTTTTTGGTCTTGTACATCCGAGTACAAAAAGAGGGCCTAATTCTGCTAAATTGCAAAACAGAGTTATAGAACCTGGTAAGTGACCTCACACAATGACCCCTAACACATGTGTGAGGTTTTAATTGAATACCCGTAGTAGAAACAGTGAAATGGAGATGCTGCACATTGAATACCCGTAGTAGAAACAGTGATATGGAGATGCTGCACATTGAATACCCGTAGTAGAAACAGTGATATGGAGATGCTGCACATTGAATACCCGTAGTAGAAACAGTGATATGGAGATGCTGCACATTGAATACCCGTAGTAGAAACAGTGATATGGAGATGCTGCACATTGAATACCCGTAGTAGAAACAGTGATATGGAGATGCTGCACATTGAATACCCGTAGTAGAAACAGTGATATGGAGATGCTGCACATTGAATACCCGTAGTAGAAACAGTGATATGGAGATGCTGCACATTGAATACCCGTAGTAGAAACAGTGATATGGAGATGCTGCACATTGAATACCCGTAGTAGAAACAGTGATATGGAGATGCTGCACATTGAATACCCGTAGTAGAAACAGTGATATGGAGATGCTGCACATTGAATACCCGTAGTAGAAACAGTGATATGGAGATGCTGCACATTGAATACCCGTAGTAGAAACAGTGATATGGAGATGCTGCACATTGAATACCCGTAGTAGAAACAGTGATATGGAGATGCTGCACATTGAATACCCGTAGTAGAAACAGTGATATGGAGATGCTGCACATTGAATACCCGTAGTAGAAACAGTGATATGGAGATGCTGCACATTGAATACCCGTAGTAGAAACAGTGATATGGAGATGCTGCACATTGAATACCCGTAGTAGAAACAGTGATATGGAGATGCTGCACATTGAATACCCGTAGTAGAAACAGTGATATGGAGATGCTGCACATTGAATACCCGTAGTAGAAACAGTGATATGGAGATGCTGCACATTGAATACCCGTAGTAGAAACAGTGATATGGAGATGCTGCACATTGAATACCCGTAGTAGAAACAGTGATATGGAGATGCTGCACATTGAATACCCGTAGTAGAAACAGTGATATGGAGATGCTGCACATTGAATACCCGTAGTAGAAACAGTGATATGGAGATGCTGCACATTGAATACCCGTAGTAGAAACAGTGATATGGAGATGCTGCACATTGAATACCCGTAGTAGAAACAGTGATATGGAGATGCTGCACATTGAATACCCGTAGTAGAAACAGTGATATGGAGATGCTGCACATTGAATACCCGTAGTAGAAACAGTGATATGGAGATGCTGCACATTGAATACCCGTAGTAGAAACAGTGATATGGAGATGCTGCACATTGAATACCCGTAGTAGAAACAGTGATATGGAGATGCTGCACATTGAATACCCGTAGTAGAAACAGTGATATGGAGATGCTGCACATTGAATACCCGTAGTAGAAACAGTGATATGGAGATGCTGCACATTGAATACCCGTAGTAGAAACAGTGATATGGAGATGCTGCACATTGAATACCCGTAGTAGAAACAGTGATATGGAGATGCTGCACATTGAATACCCGTAGTAGAAACAGNAAACTTGCAATAAAACAACTTACCACAAGTTGGTAAAAGAACTCCGTACGTAGACGTTGTTATCATTTAGTAAGACAGTGTAATTATAAACAGTATCAACTAGCGTCATAAATTAATAAATTGGCTGTTAATTGTTGTTGTCCCATGATAAATATTTTTTACGCAAGTAAAAAACCAGCATTGTTTATTTATAAAATTGTATGTATAATATATTGTTTTGAATAAACTGCATACTATTCTGTATTATTCTTGTTTTTCATAATGCATTGAATGGCTTATGATACACAAGGAATTCATAACAGTTTTTCAAAAGATAACATCACTTTGTAACTACATAATACTTAAATATTCTTGTAAGTTGATGACAGTGTTTAAGCATTACTGATTGTGTTACTAGTCTTTTATGTGCAAATAAATGATGTGAAGTGTTCACTTCTTTATATTGTATCGCAATGCATTGCCATATAAGTTTTATATATGGACTGAATATACTAACATAATTTACATGCTTCTTCTAAGCCTAGACAGACTGACATATAAACAAGCAAATTCGTTAAATTGATATCCCCCGCCAAACTAGAGCTTTGTCACAGACGTGACGATTACCCCCACATGCTGCATTGACACAGAATATATACAAAGGGCCAAACTCCGTTATTAACAGATGGTGTACAATGCCATTTGGTGTGCATCATCCTCTTATCCGTATATATCCTCATACCAAGTTTCAATGAAATCCACCAAAGCACTTCCAAGATATGGCTCCGGACACAAAAGTGCCGGTCGGACGGACAGACGGACGGACAACGCAAAACAATATCCCTTCGCCTTTGGAGGGGGATAATAAGCTCATATGATTACTGTAATATATGTATGTGTTGTTTGTGTTATAAGAATGTATAAATTAAAAAAATAAATATGGATGATATAACCTTATGTTTGTTTGCATTCAAATATTTACCATACAGCTACAAACTTAGTGTATGCAGTTTAGACTGTGATTTTTGAATTAGTACAATGGCTCGTTTTTAGTGGAAACATAATTTAAACTATGCGACAATAGTTTGCAAAAGAAAACTTTAACATTGTGAGATACCGGTATTAATGAAATATTTCAATTGCAAAAAACAAAACAAGTAAGAGATCCTACAGTTCACATAATTTTACATTGATAATCCTGTCAATCAAATTTGATCTGACACATTACATTATTTTGAGTATGTTAAATCAGTTTATGATTGAATCAACAGCTTACTTTGACTTGAGACATTAGATGGAATAACCTGTTTCCTGGGTAGGACCAGTACTTGGCATCTTAAGGGTTATCTAAAGAACACTTCCACTTAAGGGATCAATGCTGAGACCCCCAAGTCACTAAGCGGACACCATATCTACTACGCCGCAGCCACCGAACCAGCTTTAAATTCCAGAGGCTGAAAAAGCACACAATTATGAGATATTAAATGTTAAAGCTTGGCAGATGTAAAACGCTTTTTTTTTTCATCAAGCAAAACATAAGATTTATTTTGGCTGAGTTACTTTATTATTGAAACAATTATAATGTTTTGTACACAATAATGTCCAAATATTTACTACGATACGTGGTTATCAAAAAAGCTTTTGCCCGTAAATTAGGTAGCACCTATTATCATATTAATATCTATAGGGCACCGGCAGGTCAGTTTAACTGAAACAAAAACTTTGTGTTAGGTCTCATTACCCTTTAAAATACCTATAAAAGTATCTAAGTAACCAAAATAAATAAAAGTATTATGATTTACAGTCAATTTAAGTAATTTTACTATACTATATATATAATATGCCAGGGGGTAATCTCAAATTTTATTGAAAATAACATGACAAATTTAATATGTTGACTTAACATGCAATTACACATTCTTCTATGATGACTCATTAGTATAAACATTATTGATTGATGAGTCAAAAATACAGATATGATTAGTCCAAATAATTAGACGTAAGCTACCCCGCTTACGTCTAAACGGCTACCGTCGTTTTCCTATAGCAAATTGATTTCAGCTTTTTTTCAGTTTTTCTTGTTAAATCTTTGCTAATACATTCAATGATCATTAATTAGACATAAATGAGAACGATTACCTCTTAAATGTGTGAAATTGTGCAAGAACAACAGTTTTGTAGATTTTGAAAATAAACATAAACAACACACGAAGTGTATTTGTCGNACATTGAATACCCGTAGTAGAAACAGTGATATTGAGATGCTGCACATTGAATACCCGTGGTAGAAACAGTGATATGGAGATGCTGCACATTGAATACCCGGGGACCGTTTCAATAAGATATCGTATCGTAAATATAACGATATCGTAACTCGGGTAGTTCCGATTGGATTTACGATTCTCCTAAACCGTTTCAATAAATAAAAAATTACTGAAAGTTGAGAAAAAGCACATATAACAAACATTGAACAGAGAGCGAGATGGCTCACACGGGATCAGTAGACGATTTATTGCATAAATCAATCTTTCGTACCGTTTGACAGTGGAATAGTATTATTTTTCTACGTTTGTTCAAAGTCCTTGAACTGGAAGTGGAATTGTAACTTATGTCGTTAGTGGAAATGGAATTTAGAAATATCTAATCAGCTAGCTGAATTATCATCATTGATGTAGAATTACCCAAAATCCCCGCTACAAGACATTATTTTTCAAAAGAAGTGGGCTATTGTTGTAAAGTCTTGTCTGTACCACTGCTTTTTAATATCAAAAAAGTTCCTAGATGATTTTTTGACACTTGAAGGTATTTACAGTGGGGATTTCGGTACCTGACCGTGCTTTGCGCTATGAATTCATGCTCATAATCCCAATAATAATGTTTATATTTTTGTTTTTCACAACCAAATTGGAAAAAAACAATGTTTCATCAGTGATATGGAGATGCTGCACATTGAATACCCGTAGTAAAAACAGTGATATGGAGATGCTGCACATTAAATACCCGTAGTAGAAACAGTGATATGGAGATGCTGCACATTGAATACCCGTAGTAGAAACAGTGATATGGAGATGCTGCACATTGAATACCCGTAGTAGAAACAGTGATATGGAGATGCTGCACATTGAATACCCGTAGTAGAAACAGTGATATGGAGATGCTGCACATTGAATACCCGTAGTAGAAACAGTGATATGGAGATGCTGCACATTGAATACCCGTAGTAGAAACAGTGATATGGAGATGCTGCACATTGAATACCCGTAGTAGAAACAGTGATATGGAGATGCTGCACATTGAATACCCGTAGTAGAAACAGTGATATGGAGATGCTGCACATTGAATACCCGTAGTAGAAACAGTGATATGGAGATGCTGCACATTGAATACCCGTAGTAGAAACAGTGATATGGAGATGCTGCACATTGAATACCCGTAGTAGAAACAGTGATATGGAGATGCTGCACATTGAATACCCGTAGTAGAAACAGTGATATGGAGATGCTGCACATTGAATACCCGTAGTAGAAACAGTGATATGGAGATGCTGCACATTGAATACCCGTAGTAGAAACAGTGATATGGAGATGCTGCACATTGAATACCCGTAGTAGAAACAGTGATATGGAGATGCTGCACATTGAATACCCGTAGTAGAAACAGTGATATGGAGATGCTGCACATTGAATACCCGTAGTAGAAACAGTGATATGGAGATGCTGCACATTGAATACCCGTAGTAGAAACAGTGATATGGAGATGCTGCACATTGAATACCCGTAGTAGAAACAGTGATATGGAGATGCTGCACATTGAATACCCGTAGTAGAAACAGTGATATGGAGATGCTGCACATTGAATACCCGTAGTAGAAACAGTGATATGGAGATGCTGCACATTGAATACCCGTAGTAGAAACAGTGATATGGAGATGCTGCACATTGAATACCCGTAGTAGAAACAGTGATATGGAGATGCTGCACATTGAATACCCGTAGTAGAAACAGTGATATGGAGATGCTGCACATTGAATACCCGTAGTAGAAACAGTGATATGGAGATGCTGCACATTGAATACCCGTAGTAGAAACAGTGATATGGAGATGCTGCACATTGAATACCCGTAGTAGAAACAGTGATATGGAGATGCTGCACATTGAATACCCGTAGTAGAAACAGTGATATGGAGATGCTGCACATTGAATACCCGTAGTAGAAACAGTGATATGGAGATGCTGCACATTGAATACCCGTAGTAGAAACAGTGATATGGAGATGCTGCACATTGAATACCCGTAGTAGAAACAGTGATATGGAGATGCTGCACATTGAATACCCGTAGTAGAAACAGTGATATGGAGATGCTGCACATTGAATACCCGTAGTAGAAACAGTGATATGGAGATGCTGCACATTGAATACCCGTAGTAGAAACAGTGATATGGAGATGCTGCACATTGAATACCCGTAGTAGAAACAGTGATATGGAGATGCTGCACATTGAATACCCGTAGTAGAAACAGTGATATGGAGATGCTGCACATTGAATACCCGTAGTAGAAACAGTGATATGGAGATGCTGCACATTGAATACCCGTAGTAGAAACAGTGATATGGAGATGCTGCNAAATGAGAAATAAGTGTAACTTTAATTATATGACCCAATATCTATAAAAGATTGTAAGACATGATTTATTTAAACAAATAACATTTTTTCTACAACAGTTTAAAATCATGATTGAGTAATTGATTATAGAAAGAAAGACATTTACCAATCATATGTATGTTGATTGAACGCATGAAGGCATGTCAAATACGCAAGACAGATGATCTGCTGATTCCATGAAGATCTGCCAGCTTGGAATAGACGTTTCCTTTGGCCAACAGTCTTTAACTGATGTCAGTGATGAGTACCTGTAGGTGTAGGACAATATGAAAAAGTGAATAATACAGGTATTAAAAAGACATCTAAGATTTGAAAACAAAACAAGAGATGTGTTTGTCAGAAACAAAATGCCCCCTACTGCGCCGCTTTGATTTTTTTTGACCTTCGACCTTGAAGGATGACCTTGACCTTTACCTTTCACCACTCAAAATGTGCAGGTCCATGAGATACACATGCATGCCAAATATGAAGTTGCTATGATCAATATTGCAAAAGTTATGACCAATTTTCGAAACCTAAACGCAAGTGTGACGGAATTTCAGAAGGACAGATGGACAGACAGACGGACGGACAGACAGTGCGATCACTGTATGCCACCCTACCGGGGGCATAAAAATACTATAATATGTTACGGTAGTGTATGTGTGTTAAAGAACAAGATATTCTGATAACTCAGTTGTTATATCATGATTATCATCACTTTAGTGTTTTGTGGTTGTAGGTTTGATACATATAACAGTTGCCTAACCGGGCACATTTTACATCATTTAGCAATACATGTATCATTATAACAGAATATTAAAAAAACATAAGACAAAGAAAAGGAATAGATTGTTACGAGTTGAATAGCGTTGATAACAAACCTTAACCAATAAAAAAACAAGGCACCATAGGGTATTCATCCGAAAAAAAAAATATCCGAAATCACATGCAATGGAGATAAAAGCTTACAGCCAAATTAATAATTTATTGCAGAAGTGATTAGAGCGGCGGAAAGCGCATATAATTAAACTGCTGTCGAACAATATAATTGAATCACACACATACTTAACACATTGGGTTTGACGTAAAATGCAATTTATTTTAATCCTATTCGAAATATAAACAAAGGGCAGTAACTGACTTATTGATCCCAACGTAAAATATTTTTCAGAAAGTAATCAAGGTATAAAAAACAACATTTTTACTTCCTCTGTTATGTCGTCGATAGAAAAACATGGAGACAAAAGCTTCTCACTCGGCGTCTACGCACAACATACGCGGCGTCCATTTTGGTTTTGACGTCACTACGACTGCTACTTACGTCTCGTAAACTTACGAGTGAATTCTACGATATCGTAAATTACGAAAGTTTATTGAAACGCAAAATGGTAAGTTGCGATAATCGCAACTGGTTTACGAGTCGTAACATACTTACGAGAGCTTATTGAAACGGTCCCCTGACCAGTACCCATCGATAGTTGAAGACGCTTTCAACATTTATATTTAAATTAATCGATGACATAGTTGGTTTGTTCCCATTAACCTTGAACATGACCTGTTTAGCGTTAAAACTATTTTTATACAAAAACGAATGTGTATGTTGTTTTTGATTTTCCAAAAAGCACGCGGTAATTTTATTAAATGAATGAAAATAAACAATAATGATCCCATGGTTTCCAGGATCGTGAAAATCAGCTTTAAATAGACCAATGTGTTGGAAAAAGGTCGATACTTTACAAAATAAGCTCCATATCATTTTTCTCATTTAAATAGTTGTTTGTTAAATATACAAAGGTTAGCCTGTAACACATGCATCGGACTATCCTGATTCCTTTACGTCCTCAAAGGGGCTTCAAAGAAAGAGTTAGATGCATTTTGACTGGGGATTACGGAGAGGTTGGAGACTCGTGTCTGGAGGTATACACACAACGGTCAGCTGGCCACGTGGTTACAGTTTCGGAAAGGTATGTAAAACATATCTGGAGGTAGACGCACAATGGTAAGCCAGACTTGGATTCAGATGGTTGATGGAACATAAGCAAATAGTTAACTAGGATCGGATTGTATTAAAATCGTTAACAGGCAGTTTCGCTGATTTTGGTAGTGAGAAATCCTTATCTTATTTTTTTCCCCTGCTCAATAATATATTAATTGATAATTATGGCCCTGGAAATATTATTGCATCATTGCTTGTGTACAATTAATAAAAATATGTTGTGTTTAGTAAACAATACTACGGTTTGACATAGTGATTTCTATTGTACTATTATATTTGACCCGAAAAGGATTTTATTTAGAAACCTTTACATATCTAGAATATATCAAGTATATACCTTATGTGTTTTTTCAAATGTGTTAAGCAATTAAACACCACTATTGTAACTGCACCGGGGACAAATTAATTTAACAAATTATGTAAGATACATATTATACAATTTTGGTGGCATTGTGAACTTAAATTTATCCGACTCGTCTCAGAAAGGCTAACATGGCTCGGCAAGCCTCGCCGTGATAACACATTTTCAACTCGTCGGATAAAGTCATGTACACAGTGACAATTACGTAGTTTTCTCTATATTGACAGAATCGTCAGTGAAGAAATATTAGACATGTCTAAAACGATATTTTTGCCTCCAGTGAGATTCGAAATCACGATTCGTTCACATCAATACAATTTTTGTACAATACTATAGTGCCGTTATTAATTGTGCGAATGCGTATAATATGTCGTTGCTTAATGTGCATTTCATTCATAATGATTTTACTATGACTACTTCAAATTATGTTTCTGCATTAGCGGAAAGTAGTCCAGGGACAACGTTTTATAATTCTAAGCCTACACAATTTACGAAGCGTATATAACAACGGGAATAATATGTTGGGAAGCCATTACCTAAATGAAAATTATCCTTATTAAGGAAAATATCATATCGCATAATCCTGTGATATGCCTCTTAAATAGTGCTGGGCCCAGGTTCAACCAACTATTCATAAATGAAAATTACCCTTATTTATGAAAATATCATATCGCATAATCCTGTGATATGCCTCTTAAATAGTGCTGGGCCCAGGTTCAACCACCTATTCATAAATGAAAATTATCCTTATTTATGAAAATATCATATCGCATAATCCTGTGATAAGCCTCTTAAATAATGGGCCCAGGTTCAAATACCCATTCATAAACTTTATAATAAACACAAGTATTAACCTCGATTACAGTACCTGATATTTTGCGTATATACATGCTAAAATGGTGCTTATACCATTATCAACTTGTTTTAAATGAAGCATTATATAGTTATATTTGTTCAGTGCCATGCAAGACTTTACTTTTAAGAAGTTTGTGAACATAACAGTGTGAATAATATTCTTAATTTTTAGACTTAATTCTAAAAATGGGTTGTTGAATACGGGTCCATAGTCTAAGAAAGGGTTTGTGAATAGGGGACCATAGTCCAAGCATGGGTTGATGAATACGGGCCCAGGTCAATTGACGGCCAAGGATTGCATACATCTATCTTTCAGGAGAGCTCAATGATCCCTTCGATGATATAGAAGTGTGTGCAGCCCTGTGGTTCAAGACCACCTGGCAGTGGATTGATTGGGGCTGCCATGAAAAAGGATATATCATGTGCGAGCTTCAACTATGATTGTACATGTATCTTCAACAAACCTGTTTGTCTCATGTGTGAGCTATCCAACCGAATCAAGTATACTTCAATCGTAGTGTTAACATTGACAATGCTGACTATTAACATGTGTGTGGCAATAACGTTTGATAATACAAGGTCATAACATTTGGAGCCTACACACAAACATAGATATACAATGAGAAACACATATAGTTTCCCTAGTTTCGTTTTCTTTATTGTTTGAATTACAGAAACAATTAGCAAATATATACATGTAAATTGTTTATCTGCGTAATGTGCTAAATATATTTAATTTAACAGTACTAATGCAACAATCATAATGTATTAACTTGGAATGAATTGACTTTCGTCTTGTAGCATAAATAATAAAACCTTTTGAAATAATTTCGTTTAAGGAGAAAGACAAACAATCTCATTATACTAATACTTATGGTACTGTCACTGGATATACTTGGTCGCTCTTAAGATTTTAAATATAACACGAAATATTGAGTCATTTAAATCAGGTGAGTTGCATGGCATTGTAGACATTATTTTAAAGGAATTTGAATCATCTTTCGACGCGTATCATTTGTGTTATGTCCTTGTAAATGTAAAATACACAGGCTACACAAATGTTTTCTTTATTGGCATAATAAGTATAAATAGTGACCTTATTTCATATGTAACGGTAAGAGGGAACGTAGACATCAGCACACACGCAACAGGATTATTGTTATTAGCGTTACATTTGAAAATAATTAAGAATTCAAAATATATTTTTTAGAGAAATATTTGTTGTTGTTTTTTGGATTTTTATAATTACTCTCTGTATGATATAAAAATATTATAATGTTTAGTGTTTAGTGTTTAATGTGTTGTTCTAATATCACTTAATCCTCGGTCTTACTTTGCTATTTGTATTCCACGTTGCTTATAACAACATTGTAGATTGAGACTGCTAGTGACACATACATACTTGTCTCTGTATTCATGTAAAACACCAATACATATACGCATAAGTCTATGGCATTCTCGAGTCTGCAGACTAAGAGGGATTTGGAATACTGACAAGTATATTTCTAGCTTAGTGTTTGTCTGTGACCTCTTCAAACAAATTGTATGGGAGTGCTTTTATAAATGTATTATTAACACTCGTTTCCTTAATAAATAACAGACATTTCCAAGTTTAAACAAACAATAGTCCTCAATTCAAGAATTTCATTTGTTACAGTGAGGCTTGTGTAAATATTTAGAGTACACTTTATGCATCAATGCATTAATCACAATGCAATTGTCTCAATAGACAATAAACTCCCCTTACCTTTAGTTCTGCAAATATAACATTACAAAATCATTCATCATTTAAAGCATGCGTTTTAGTACTAAATAATTCGATTATAATTCTATAATCAATACTATAATCACATTAAAACTATTGTTCAGCATTCACCTATTGCGGAAGCTTTAAAAACAAGCTTTAATTAACAATGTAAATGGCGATTTCAGCAACTCGAAAAGCTTACTTACTAAATGAAAATCGGACATTTTTAGAGGAGTCTTATCTTTTTACACGGCCGACAGGGTTGACTTTATGTCAAACACCAAGCCGAGCACAAACATGTTTTCTATTGTATTGTTTCATATGTTACAACGCATTTGATTAATAGACGCGCATTAGGAAAACAGACTACACATGCAATGCTAGTAACTTTCAACATTTCTCTTACTATGGATACATTATCTTCATAGCTTTATAATGTTTACTTGTAATATCTACCCGCATTAAATTACATGACACATGCAAAAGAAAGCGTAGCCATTAACATGGTGTACATGGTTCGATTAGAAACAATATCCGAAATCCTCATTAATACTTCAATTTGGATTGAATTATGAATATTGCCAAAATATTTACACCGGCTAAGAGCCTTTCAAAAACATCAAATGACATTCTAACAATAGCAGCATTATCTATTAAAAACGGAAACATCCGATAAAAACGTGGTTGACTGGCAACAGCTGCATGTGCCTGTGACCAACGGTGGGTTCGATTCCAGGTTTCCGTGGCGAAATGCAAATGTGTGTATATCTTGAGGAACACTGATGGCTTACGGTCCCATACGCGTTAATTGTACATGGGCGTATTGACCTGACCTTTCGGTTGCTATTGGGCGATATATGAATTACTTTTTTTTTATTCAATATAAGGCATACAATGTATACATGTATATGATCACAAAACAAAATGAAAACATGCAACA
>VMBQ01009136.1:0-33317 GCA_007657795.1 Dreissena rostriformis
GGGGGGGGGGGGGGGGGATACCGGTATGTCTCCGTCCTCGGAACTCTTGTTTTAATTTGATATTTACCGTTGTTATAACAATTATTTAAAACTATTTAAAATATTACAGTTTTGTTAGTAAATACATTTAATGATTTTTTTCGAAAATCTGTTAACAAGTCCCTTTAATAGTATAAATAATCTGTTATCACAATATATTGTTATTAAGATATCCAAATTTAAATATTTCATCCTGTGGTTCAGTAATGGTATTATTCACATAATTCCTATTAAAAATGCTCTTATCATATTTGTTTGCATGTCAATTAGTCTAATTATTTCTAAAATTCATTCTTTCCATTTAGCACAAAATATGACAAATTATATGATTATTAATGCGATAAAAAACAAAGCACCGGCTAAATTCTATAAAATGATGTGAAGGTTATATTCTACTATATGACATAACAATGACCAACATCAACACTCCTATAGATAAATTTGACATAGAGAACATTTGACATAGAGAACATTTGACATAGAGAACATTTGACATAGAGAACATTTCGCAAGATGAGAGATAAAGGTTTCTAACAATCCACATTATAAGATATAGGTTATATTCCTCTATAATGAAGCACGCACAGGTTATTATCCACAACAAGAAGCAGACTGCAGTCTGCAAAATAAGGCACATGTCGGATACCCTAGGCTTCTAAAATTCCGTTCCATCTCAAGAAAAAAAGGACCGACAACGTGTAAAAATCCTGATGAGTGTAATGTGGAAATACCATTTTGACTTGAATGTAATGGTAATGTGAAATCGAAAGTACATCACGAAAATAGGTGACATAACGATATACAAACTATAAATAACACAAGTAGATTGATCATTTTATATATAAAATATATACAATTCACTACGCATGCACAATTGTCATGCCTGGGTTTATCACGTGACGATGATGATCAATCTACTTGCGTTATTTATAGTTAACTGGTAGTCACCTGGTAGACATACCCAGTAAAATTTATTACCGAATATACTAAAAATATGAAAACTTAACAACTTAATGTAATGTAATAATGTAATATACCAGTCGTGATATTTTAATCAATATAAACTAATAATTGTAAAAAAATACGGTATTTTAAGACTTTTATTTTTTCGTCATTCGTGGTTGACAGTCCCTTTAAATTGGACTTACTAATTTTGCAGTGATTGTGGTTTAAAAAGTGAAAAACATTTCGGTGATAATTTATGTTTTACTTTCAGGTGAAAAACAAGGACGTCTAGATGAATTGCCATTTTTTCTGGAGAATAAGATTAGGAAAAAAATGTTCCCTTTATTTTGCACAATAAATGTTGGGCCTATGAAACCCTGATCTTTGATGAGGTTGTAGGTTGTAGGCCTGAATGGCCTATGCTTAAAAAAAATATTTTGCAGACTAAAAATTCCACCTGATGATATGTAGGATACACTCCACAAAATGATAAGTAGCATATACTCCTCCACAAAATGATAAGTAGGATATACTCCACAAAATGATAAGTAGGATACACTCCATAAAATGATAAGTAAGATACAATCCACACAATAATGTGTGGACTACAGTCAATACAATAATGTGTGGACTACAGTCAATACAATAGTAGTAAGAAAACGACACTTAGAAAGTTAGCCATCTATTGTATATCATGTTTCAAAAAAAGAGATAACACTTTGTTTATTATCACATGATTGTTAAGAAGAATTATAGCTTATACCAACAATTGAGTGTACTTTGCTTGTTACATGTTGTTTGTTAACCATGGATGTATCAAATGTAGTAATGCCTATATATGTATTCCATGTCACATTATAACTTGCAATTAGAGCACTCTCACTCTCCAGTGATGAGTGAATTATGAATTGATGAATGTAATTTGTACAATGTTATTATTTATATTCATCACGCATGTCTGTAACATTATCATGTATTTGTATATGACGATAAGCTTGTTATGCTTAAGTCAAAATAAAAATTNCCGGACAAGAACATTTATGGCCATTTTTTACCTTTGAACTCAAAGTGTGACCTTTACCTTGGAGATATCGACGTAATTCTTTCGCATGACACACTGTCCAATGATGTGAACAAATGTACAGAGTAATTTAAAAATCTCACAATGAATGACATAGTTATGGCCCGGACAAGATCATTTATGGCCATTTTTTACCTTTACACTCAAAGTGTAACCTTGACATTGCAGATATCGACGTAATACTTTCGCATGACACACTGTCTAATGATGGTGAACATTTGTGCCAAATGATTTTAAAATCTCACGATGAACGACATAGTTATGGCCCGGACAAGCTCATTTATGGCCATTTTTGACCTTTGAACTTAAAGTATGACCTTGACCTTGGATATATCGACGTAATTCTTTCGCGCGACACACCGTCCAATGATGGTGAACAAATGTGCCAGATGATATGAAAATCTCATGATGAACGACATAGTTATGGCCCGGACAAGCTCATTTATGGCCATTTTTGACCTTTGAACTCAAAGTGTGACCTTAACCTTGGAGATATCAACAAAATTCTTTCGCATGACCCACCGTCCAATAATGGTGAGCAAACGTGCCAAATGATTTAAAAATCTCACAATGAAGGACATATTTATGGCCCGGTCAAGCACATTAATGGCCATATTTGACCTTTGAACTCAAAGTGTGACCTTGACCTTGGAGATATCTACAAAAAAAATTCACATGACACACCGTCCAATGATGGTGAACAAATGTGCTAAATGGTTTTAAATCTGACAATGAACGACATAGTTATGGCCCGGTCAAGCTCATTAATGGCCATTTTTGACCTCAAACTTTGAGCTCAGATTGTGACCTTGACCTTGAAGATATCGACGTAATTCTTTCGCATGACATACCGACTAATGATGGTGAACAAATGTGCCAAAAGATTTTAAAATCTCACAATGAACGACATAGTTATGGCCCAGACAAGCTCATTTATGGCCAATTTTTACCTCAAACTTTGAACTCAAAGTGTGACCTTGACCTAGGAGATATCGACGTACTTCTTTCGCATGACACACTGTCAAATGATGGTGAACAAATGTACCAAGTCATTTTAAAATCTAAAGATAAATAAAATAGCTATTGGGACAAACTTTCGGTTTAAAACCCACTAAGTGACCCCGTGGACTATTTTTGACCCGGCATGACCCATATTCAAACTTGACCTAGACATCATCTAGATACAACTTCTGACCAAGTTTAGAAAAGATCGGATGGATCGGATGAAATTTTCGGGACAGACAGACCAACCGACCGACAAAGTTACTCCTATATAGCCCCCATTACCAATGGTAATGGGGGCATAATAATATATGTACATACATCACAAGTTAATGTATGAACATATATCACATTAATTTAATATGCATATATTGCACTATGGATGTGTAATTTACCTATCTACCAATATAAACAAGTTTCAAGTTATGCCCTAAACATTATCCAAGCAAACTAAAATACATAATTCTTATTTTTGTGGCGAAATATTTGTCACATACAGTCTTGACTTCACACTTACCACCAGCCTGGAAGCTAGAAAAAGGTAATTCAGGTCAGTAAAAATTCAGTCATGTATATAGTGGGGCTGCTGAACATTTCACATGTTACTATAATTGACATCTCGCCGCCTGTCAATATCTTATCTAAATATCAATCGACCAATCAGCAATTGATTAATTGAGTGCCCTGGTTGTTAACAACCAGTTGCTATTTTCTAGACAAGGCGAATGGTTAGATTCTTATTTTTCCACTGAATTTCTTTTATTTTCTTAAAAAAAAAAGTAAATTAAATATGGCTAAACGGTGTCAATGGGGTTAATGTACATATACATGTAGCTGGGACAGTCGGTATTAAAAAAGATAAGTTGGAGGCATTGAATTTATACCATTTTCATAGCCGAAACATGGTCTTGACATGAACGACTACTCACTTACTGTGCATGCAATTAGCTCCATTTAGAATTACCGAAATCGTCCTCACACAACGTAAATTTATTAAAAAAAAAACTTTTTATTTGTGTAGCACTTTTCAATACAAAGATTGATCAATGTCATCTTAGCAATATAAAATATGAATTATATCACGTTTTTATGTAAAAAAATAGGGAATTTTGGTACCCGCTTTGCGTAACGAATCCCCGTTATCAATTGCTATTTTGTGTCAGAAACAAGTGAAAACAATATAATGTTAACATTTTCATAAAACATATCGATAAATGCCATCATAGAAGTGTTATTTATTACTGATAACACCAATACACATGGTAACTTGGAGGACATTTGTACCCCCGTGAGCGTCTGATATTTGCAGCATCATTATGTAGCCTGACCAAAATACTGGTTATAGAATGTTAATTTATTTCACAAAATGACCTAACTGATTTTTTGTTTTGCAATTTTAATTATAATGAGTGATACATGTCTTATAAGAAATGAATTAATTAACAGTGTAATAATTATATCTCACTGACTACCTTTATATTATATATTATATTATATTTTATATTATATAATAGTATATTATATTATATATAATAGTATATATTATAGTTTATACTACGATATATCATATTATATTATATATTATATTAATTATTATATTATATATAATATTATATATAACATTATATATTGCATTATAATATTATATTATATATTATATTATAAATTATATTATAAATTATATTATTTATTATATTATATATTTCCCATACATATGCATAAACATTATATAATAACAAGACTTATCAAGCATTTTTCAAACAGACACCATTTGTTTACGTTGATATGCTTCTGGAAATAACTCGGGGTGTATGGAAATTACTCGGGGTGAATGGAAAATACACCATGGGCACGTGACTGCTCTAGGCCAATCGGATAAGGTCATTTTTGTAGCAGGTATTATAATAAAATACATATCACTTTTACATGTAATAACATTTCTGTACCTGCTCGGCTTCAGAAAGCACGTTTAACTTAACCAACATCCTAGTTATAAAACGCTATTTCATGTAAAATACATGTGGAAACAATATGTTTTTAATATTTTCGTAAATAACATCTGTAAATACCATTGTAGAAGTGTTATTTATTACTAATACCACCATAACACATAGTAACCTGCTGGATTTCAGTACGCGCGCAAGCGTCTGAGAGCATTTTTAAATTTCCGAAATACCCGTTATAGATAGCTTATGTTGAATAAACACCAATAGTTTTTAATTATATAATCACAAAATGACACAAAACCCCTTTACGGCTGTTATAGGAGATGGAAAAGAGTCCATAAATATCCTTTGCAATATCACATTATCTATAGGCAAAGACGCCTCTTTAGTGTTAGCTTGTGTAGGTTTTCGAAACACAAGTCCACAAGATCAAGTGTGCGGAGCGATTGTATTCCAGGCGAGATGTCAATAACATTATGACTTGATTACAAGTTAAGCATAAAGAAGGCAGATAATATTATAATCCAAATAACACTTTTCACATTATCTTCATCGGTTAATAAATGGCTGTTTGCTATTCTGGAGCATGTCTAATGAATCAATGTGGTTTAATTACTTTCAATCAGAACTTTTAGACATTATTTTTTTTACCCATAAACAATGATATATCATAATTTCTTAAATGCATGTATACAGATAAAAATACAATTATGTACTTAGTGAAGTTTTCCTTAAGCGTTGCAGCCATCTTATTATAAGTTAAATTGACTTGTTCATAGAATGGAATAATGAAAAAATACAACAAACAACTATACATAACATGCAAACAGGCATGATTGTTTCGTAAGCAAACGCATTAACTGACATTTTTCTATAAATAGGATCACAAAACATACAGGGTGCTACTCAAAAGTGGCAGAGGAAAGCATAACCTTTCTTATGCAAATATCTAAAAAAAATCCTAGATCCAAAAAGGAATGCAGCACCCTGCTATGGTGCTTAAGATCTTTCTCTATAGACCAGTTGACAAGTGACGTCATGCGCACCTGCAAAGTTAAGACTCCGCCCTTAGGTTGGCGAAAAGAGGTAGAATTCATATAAGCGTAAAGAGAAGCTTGACATTATCATCGTTTTTATTGACAAGTATGCACTATATACAAATGCTTGGAAAATGCTGACTGTAAACGATAACAAAAACAACTGGTCTATATAAACCTTTGAACATGCAGTATTCAAGCAGCTGTTATTTTACATGCAACATCCTCGAACTGTCAGGCTACAACACATTGATGAAAATATGTTACATCACACCATTCTTACATTTACACAAGAGTAGGTTGCACACAACCAATTTATCAACCAGTGCCAGGGAGACTGAAAAACCTGAAAAAGTCTGAAAACACAGCAAGAATATTACTGAAACATATTTCTGTGAAACCATTTATTTTCGTCAGCATGAAATTTTGTCATTTTTCAAAAAATGACTTTTTCATCAGCACTTAAATTCGTCAATTTCTGATTTTGTAAAAAAAATAAAAAATAAAATAAAAATTGCGACAGTCAATATCCAATTTGTTTGTTATACATGCGGTCGCAACAAATCGTGATGGAGATAGGGGGAGGACCCTTGAGAGTCACTTGCAGGAGGTGAGCCCTGTTAATTCACATTTCAACTTTTCAAGTAACTATTTTTTTGTTATTTGGTGATAGTAACTGGTCCGTATTACTTTATGCCATAAACAAGTTCAATGTTATGATAGGCGGATTAGTGGGACTGAATAACTGTTAACATACCGCTTTTCTAATGCGCATATTTGTCTGATAATCCATTTTAATAACAATATCAATTAAAAGAAATGTCAGGTGTCAGTTAAGTACACTGTATAATCTACACCCCTTTGTATCAAAACCGGATTTAACTAAAAACAGATGCAATAAGTATGCGTGGATTACGTTGGATTATAATGTCTCATGTCAACGGTAATTCAGTCTTAATTTTGTTTAAACATTGGACATAATTATTCGTTAGGAACTTAAATTCGTCAATCGGTCTACTGACGAAATAGACGAAAATTAATGTTTGACGAATAATAATGGTTTCACAGTATTAGGTAAAACTACGTTTGTTTTGTTAATGACAATTTTGAGCACATGTACAATAAATATACTGGTAAGCAGCAACCAATGCCAAAAAAAGTTTTTAAAAATCGTATTTTCAAATCTTTGTTTTTTTTTGTTTAATCTTACATTTTAGCAAAATTTTGTTTTTCTTTAATTGAAAAGTGTCAATCAGATGAAAAATCCCAAACATACATGTAATAATTTGTTTCTTCCATGTGTTTGTTGGTCTCATTCAAATAAAACACCATCAACACCATAATTACATGCAATTATTGTTTTTATTTGCTAAATAAATTAATTGCTAAAATACCATTTTAACTCGCCACTTTGAACGTCATCGTTGAGTTCCAGATACTTTTGATGTGTGCTATGTTTACAACAGTATTCAACTGTAATTCATGAATTTGGTTCAAACGGTTCCCTGTCTGTCTTTCATAATTTTTATTTTTTTCATGATACATGGGTGACTATTAAAGAACTAATTCAATTTCTACCTACCATGGCACAAACATGGCTAATATTATTATTATATATGCATATACATGTATTGGTTATCTATTGGTTATCATTCAATTTGACCATTATTTAAATCCCACTCTTTTTACATTTGCTTTAAAACGACTAAAACAGTACCTATTAGAGATTAATAACGTTTAAAGGCGATGTTAAAGGAAGTACAAACTCCACAATCACTTCACAGAGCGCTCATCTTAGGAATGTTTCACTTAGCTTAATACACTATATAAAAGGCTTAAATACACTGAACACAATATAAGTGCAACATTATACAAGCTGAGTTTATTTGATAAGAGTCAAGCAAAACATGGCAAAAACCACACAAAACTAAACTTGGTGATTCAGGTAGAATGACCTATTAAGATCCTACTATCCCATTTACAGTTTTTGGGTACGATTGTTTTAAGTCAAATCGCAATGTACCAGATGTTTTTTTTTTTTTTTTTTAAATTGGAATTTATTATCTCCTAAATAAATTATGAAAATGGTAGTAACATAA
Source organism: Dreissena rostriformis (assembly GCA_007657795.1). NCBI lineage: Eukaryota > Metazoa > Mollusca > Bivalvia > Myida > Dreissenidae > Dreissena > Dreissena rostriformis. Next base: position 8,150 of record VMBQ01009136.1, read on the forward strand.
TTTACTCTGTATTCTAGATCTCTTTTCCTAAACTAGGGCTTTAAGTATTTTTGATTCATTTTGCTTGGTTGACTTAACAAGAGGGCCATCATAAAAGGGCAATGATGACCCTAAAGCGCTCACTTTTTTTTGAAGACTTGACCTGGTGACCTACTTTTTGAGCCCACTTGCCCCTGATTAAAACGCGGCCTTCGTATTGTAAATACTTTTTTGAATCAAGATTGAGTTATAAATGTGGCTTTAAGAGTGGTAAAAGGATTGTTAAAAACCTATCTTTTGACCTAGTTTTTGGACACACATGTCCCAAATATATCAACTTGGCCTATATGATATTTTCCTGCTTCTACACTAGCTACACCATTTCTTATGCACAGACAGATTTTACTTACAGTGATAACACGTTGCCTATTCCACATGACTTTTTAAAGGGACTGTAAACCACGAATGACGAAAAAAGAAAAGTTCTAAAATACCGTATTTTTTTACAATTATTAGTTTATATTGATTAAAATATCATGACTGGTATATTACATTACTTGAAAAAGTTCATATTTTCAGTATATTCTGTAATAAAATTTCGCGATGTGAAATCAAAAGTACATCGCGAAAATAGGTGACATAACGATATACACACTTTAAATAACGCAAGTAGATTGATCATTTTATATATAAAATATATACAATTCACTACGCATGCACAATTTGCATTCCTGGGTTTACCATGTGACGATGATGATCAATCTACTTGCGTAATTTATAGTTAACTGGTAGACATACCCAGTAAAAATAAATAAAAATAAAGTAAAAATAAAAAACATTTTTTTTTTAAGTAATGTTATATACCAGTCGTGATATTTTAATCAATATAAACTAATAATTGTAAAAATTAAATACGGTATTTTAGAACTTTTCTTTTTTCTTCATTCGTGGTTTACAGTCCCTTTAAGATCTGTGTTGGGAGAATAAAGCGCGACCCAGATAAAAAATTTAAGACTGTCTTTTTAAATATTTCACCATTTTTAATGGGATAAAGTGGAGAGCCTGCTCATTTGTTAGAGTTTTCTGTAGGTATCATGATGTTTTTAAACAAATAAGTATTTTTTCAGTAATGTGCAACCGCGCGTTTGTAATATGAAGTCTCCAAACTGATCCGACATTTTTCTAACTGGTCAAACGCGCGGTTGCACTTTACTGAAAAAATACTTATTTGTTTAAAAATCATGATACCTATAGAAAACTTTAAAAATGTTATCTGGGTCGCGCTTTATTCTTTCAACACAGATCTTAAAAAGTCAAGTGGTATAGGCACCATGGATACGTTATAACTATTTACAAAATAGTGTTTTGTTAAAATAAGACTTCACAACCTTAAAATTACGCACGAATTATAACCGTCTTTATCCTAATAAACGTGCCTGGAGATAGATAATGCAAATCATATTGGTAGCATAAGAATTGAGAGGCACCTGTCAGTTATACTAAGCCCAAATCATTACCCCTACGTTCGGCATTTTAAATGTCTTATGAAGAAATCATTTTAAATGGAGTTTTTGCATTTAAAACTGAAACTACAGATTTTCAATAAAAATCATTGACTATTTAATATTAACAGTGAGATAAACAAAATAATAGCTGTTGTTTTCATGACAAGTTTCCTGTATCTTTAATAATAAATTAGGTATGTCAAGTAAAACAAAATAATTCATTTATTGTAAACTGAGCTCTTGGCAGACAAAACGGGTTTATTTTGTTCCCACATAGGTTCACACATGCATTTTATTATACGTTAGGGGGCGCATTGAACAAGTAGGGAGCATTTATTAGGATACAGACGGTATGTATGTTACAACAGAGTTCACAGATTACCTTTTGTTTTGTAAGCCTCAACACCGCTGGCTTTAATTAAAAGTTATAAATTGAGCCGCGCTCTTTAAAAAAAGACGTTTAATCCATCTGCGTAAAATGTTTCCCAGATTAGCCTGTGCAGTCCGCACAGGCAAATCAGGAATGACATTGTGCGAACTGCACAGGCTAATCAGGGATGACACATTATGCACATGAATTAACCCTTTGCATGCTGGGAAATTTGTCGTCTGCTAAAATGTCGTCTGCTGAATTTCTAAAATTAGCATTTTCTTCGAATTTTTTTCAAATAATACTATCAGAATAGCAAACAGTTTGGATCCTGATGAGACGCCACGTTCTGTGGCGTCTCATCAGGATCCATACTGTTTGCAAAGACCTTTAAAATCCGGTTCCAGCACTCAAAGGGTTAAACCCCCTTTTCAAGAGCAATGCTCAATAATATGTCCAGTTGAAACACAAAACATGTAAAAGTAACAAAAAAAACACTTAACAATTTAAATACAGTTTATTATTTAACCATTTTTTCTTTCAAATTCAATTTCAGAAAATGCATGGCCGGTTTTGTATCATCATCAATAATAAAACTTATTACGCTAAATTGCAATCACATTTTACAACTGAAAACTCTGAATATTTGGGTACTGTAAGATCATTTAAACTAGTGGTGTCTAATTTTAGGTAAAAAATAACAGCTAATTTATATGGGGTTTTGAATTTCACACCGGTTACATTTCGACTTTCCATGATTATTCACATAAATGTACACATTAACTTTCTAATTTTTTAATATGATTTTAAATAAAAATTTACTAGATTTTGTTCACATTCTTTAAGTATCTATTAAAATTATAAATGAATGCAATTATTATTTTTTAAACAGGCAACTTGATTTCTTTTTTTTACATTTTACAATTAATGTACTAATTAGAAAGAACATTTATAAAAGCTTTTAACATGCCACAATAAAGAACAAACTGTGAATTAAAATATCTGTTTGAAGCACTATTTATATTCAAAGTTATGCCTCTATTTTATTTATGTCTTTTTTTTTTTGGGGGGGGGGGGGGGGCATGTTTTTGCAATCAAAGAGATTTAATTGATTACTGTTTGGTGTTTTCGCATATAATAAAAGTTTATATATGTCAAACTATTTTCTTCAGTTCTGTGTATATGTTATGTTGCATGTAAAATCAAAAGGAAAGAAAATAGTGATGTGAAAGAGAAAGATAGGTCATAAGGTAGAAAGAAAATAAAGAAAATAACAGCAAATTATTGTGAAAAGAAAATAGACCATCAAGTACCTTAAAAACTTAAGGCTTATGACAGGATTTTGTTATATAATATGCAAGCTAAACTTCATTAAATGGACTTGTTCACAGAATGTCAAAATGACAATTTACAAAAAAATGTCACAATATATATTGAAAAATGCATGTACAAATTATACTAAAACAAGCGAAATTAAACTCCAGACCAAAAAAATGCTTAAAATATCATTTTTGTTTATGGATAATCATAAATTGAAATTAATAAAATAATCAAGCATTTAAAATGTTTTTTATTCATAATTTAGAAAAAATATTAATTTATAACATAGCATTTAAAATATGCTTTCGAAATCTAAAACTTGCAGGGCTATAAGCGGTAGCGCGTTAGATTTTGCTATCAAATATGCCAGGTTTGAATCCTGGTAAAGATCTTTTTTTTCATGTTTTATAATAATTATATATTTTTTGAAATATTATAGTTTTTTAGTCGATACATTTAATAACATTTTGTTATATAAAAAGATAACATAGAGGATATTTGTTGGATTCGGTGGATTATCGATTTTAATTCACGAGTGATCAAAGAAATTATTATTTTCACGAGTGGCGCAGCCACGAGTGAAAATATATATTTTCTATGATCACGAGTGAATTAAAATCGATATTCCACCAAATCCAACACATTTTCTTTTTATTTCATGCTTTTTTCACAGTTTATATACATTGTTAAAGAGTTTAACTAAAGAATGTCGTTGGGATAATGACGTCAATTCGTCAAAATAATGACATCATTTCACAGTAAACAGTGAAAATTATCGATAATTTTCACTGATAATTTTCATTGTTTGAAACAGTTAAATTATCAGTTTTAATTCACTGATATTTCTCTATAAACCACCGGAAAGCATTAAATAAAAATCTGTTAACAAGTCCCTTTAATAATCTTGAACCATATAGTCCCATATACAAGGGTGTGATTTAAGAACCACCTAAGGGGAGGAAACTGCCCTAACCCTCTTACAGAATTTAGTTAAACTCTTCATTTGTATATAGATCCAGCAAAGTTTATAACTATTTGTAAAATAAGTTTTACATTGAAAGGGAGGAAATCAGCTTAAAGGAGGAAAAATCACACCCCTGATATAACAGTTACGATGAACACCAACTACACATTTACGCCCGATTGGTTTGTCAGCTCGGGTTCTACTTAAAAGTACCCTGGGTACTCATAAGTATACTACAATCTACCCCGGGTACGGAAAATACCCTCAAACGTCACTGGCAAATATTAGACTGTATCTCACTTTTATTCCCGCCCAAAGTGCGATGTAAACATTACAAAACAAAATTCTCTTTGAACAAAACCTGCCTCAACGTGCTTTTTTGAGTATGAGTTTTGATAATATAGAGGCTATTTTACAGAATATTGACATTAATATGAACATTATTAAATTGCAAAAAAATGAGCCCACAACAACCAATTAAGCTTTAGTATTACGGGTACGTTTTAGTATATTTTCCAGGGGATATTGCAGTATACTTAAGAGCACCCTGGGTACTTTTTTAGAAGTACCCGAGCCAACTATGACCAATCAAGCGACATTTACCTTGTGCTATCACTTCAAGAATATTTGAATCACAAATCTGCCTGAACTGAGACTCATTGATCACGTAAGGCCCCATGGCTTCCTTGAAGTCTTCAAAGGGACACAACTCACTGCTGCAACCACGAACTTTCACATCCTTCAAAATAAGAGAAACTGAGGATTCACCAATTTTGGCAGACGTCCATTTGCTTCCCTTTTTTAGAAAAATGCAATTTCGGGATGGGAATTTTTCGCATAAAGTCCACTAAATTGGGAAAAACTAATTCAATATAACTCTTTATAATAATTCAAATTATTAGAAGAAAATCATAAACTTTGTTAGATGTAAATGAAATAAAATTGAGATTTAATAATCTTTAGAAACTTCTTTTATATTTTTTGTCTGTTTTTTTCTTGAAATTGGGATTATTTTTTTTTTACTTTGGATTTTTTTTTTTTAAATTGGGATTTTTAAACAAGTTTGCTGTGTAAATGGTTCCGCTTAAAGGACCTGTTTATACGCCAGGAAAAGGCTTGTCTAATTTTCCCTCTTTTCTCACTCTGGCCATAGGCTCCATGAATTTTTACGCATTAAAAAATTAGTCAATCTTTTTGCGTTTATCTTTATAAACATGTATAGTAGTACCGGTAACCTGTTATAATATTATCTGTATGAAAAATACTCCATTTAAGTCTTAATACGTACAAAAAACAATTAAATTGCATGTGCAGATCGTGTAAATACTTAGATCTGCTGGAAAAGTGCGCAAAAATCATGTTATCTGCATGAAAAGAGTTTTCATTGAAATGTAAAAGCTATGTATAGAGAACATTTAAATCTCTGTTTTTGTACAAATTTCGTAGTGCATAACATTGGGCAATTTATCAATGCAACAAACACTGTTTTCCAAAGTTGACATTTTGAGAAAAAAATTCGTGCAACGGATGTTGAGCGTTAATTTAACAGATTTTCAATAAACACATAGGTGTCAGTTTGACTCGATGTCATACATATTATCCATGGTCTACATCTACTATCATCCTCAAATCTAGCATTTAAGCAGAAAACGGAAATAATGGAGCCTAAAAACAATATGATTACCTGTCCATTATATGAGACCCGTATAAACTTGTTGCAATCCCTACTGTAGACCTCCAGCGTTAGGTCAGCCCCAAATGGCGGCCATTGATGATCGTACACGTCCAGGGTGCCCAGCAGACCCACCAGCGTGGAGTCGTGGCAGGCGTAGAGGTAGAATTTGATTCTGAAACATGAATGTGCGTAAAGTGTTGTCCAAGATTAGCCTGTGCAATCCGCACAGGCTAATCAGGGACAACACTTTCCGCATTTATGATATTTTTTGTGTTTAAAGGAAGTCTCTTCTAAGCAAAATACAGTTTAGGCAGAAAGTGTCGTCCCTGATAAGCCTGTGCGGACTGTACAGGCTGTTCTGGAACAATACTTAACACACATGAATTAAACTCAGTTTTCACAGATCCTGGCTTAAATATTTTTTTATTTAGAAATTGCATTTATACTTTATCTTTTAAACTATGGTCTATTGAACTTTATTGGCTCTGATTTTGGAAGATTTCTGTATGATTCTTTAGTAATTTTGACAGTAGTGTAGAAGTAAAGAGCACTTCAGAAATTTGATTCAGTATAAATGTAAAGGTTAGCTAAAGTAAAATGTACTACTGTATGATACAAATCTTCTTTTTGTCTGTCTACAGTCTCTATCAGACATATTCTCTGCACTGTCTATAGTCTGTACTATGGTCTGTATCCAACATAATCTATCATTCTCTGCAATGTCTATAGTCTGTATCACACATTACCTACTCTTCTCTGTACTGCCTTAGTCTCCAAAAACATTGCCCATGATTCTCTACATGTCTATTGTATGTATTAGACATTACCTATCATTACCTGCACTATCTATAGTCTTATAAAACAGAACCCATCCCTCTCTGCTCTGGCTATAGTCTCTTTCAGTCTCTTCATGGTATATAGTCTGTTTCAGACATAACTTTTTATAAGCAGCACAACCTTTATTTATCTTTCAGTCTAAACACTGTCTACATTTAGTATCAACAACTGCACTTAATGTCCAGAAGCTATTACCTATCATTCTCTGAACTGTCTATAGTCTCTATCAACATCTTCACTTAAGGACCAGTAGACATTACCTATCATTCTCTGAGCAGTCTATAGTCTCTATCAACATCATCAATAAAGGACCAGTAGACATAACCTATCATTCCCTGAGCAGTCTATAGTCTCTATCAACATCTTCACTAAAGGTCAAGTAGCTATTACCTATCATTCTCTGTCTAAAGTCTCTATCAACATCTTCAATAAAGGACCAGTAAACATTACCTATCATTCTCTGAACTGTCTATAGTCTCCATCAACATCTTCAATAAAGGACCAGTAGACAGCTGCATAGCCACCTGTTGTTCGGCTCTGAAATTAAGTAATTATCTTGGTAAGCATTGATTTTATTTATATTAATGGCATTAGAATATTTGCATTTTGTGGTGCCTAAGTGTTGGTAGACTAAAGGATAATGCATGTTACTGATAAGTGTTAATTCACATAACCTGTACCAAAAATTTAATCTAGCTGGACCCAACCTTTATAAAATTTTGTGCAATGAAACACCAAATGCATTTTTTTCATGTATCTATATTTCATTTCCGAATGAGATTCTTCTTAATAATTACAACCGAATGAATACATGTACCTTGAAAACAGAACGAGAATCAACCAGCAGATTATGTCAAACAAGAGCATTTTCACAAAAGTAAATAATACCACCATACACCTTGTCAGGCATACTCAAGGGCAAATAACTCAGGAATGTGTGATTCACTAGGACTTAAAGGTTTTGCACTTCATTTATATTGTATACTTGAAGTTTAAATATAATAACTTGAAAAATGTGACACTATTTTGCTTCACAAATTAACATAAAGATTTTGTGCGGACTGACCGATTGACAGACAAACTGACATATAGTCACTATAATATTCACTCATGCACAAAACTTTGTTTGCACTGGCATATTAACTTACTCATGCTGGCCACAAAAGGCATAGAACATGACTTTACTGGCATTGAGTTCAATCACTTCTCTTAGTGGGGCCAAGGACTTGACCTCTAGAAGGCCATGAACCTAAAAATAGAATAGCAATGTATCTTAATATAAAAACATGTGCCTTTAATTAGAAATACCATGTACATGTATCTTAACATAGAACAACTGCTTTTTCTTAAAAAAAACAACACATGTTTACCAAAAAACACTACCAATGTGTCTACAAATCTAAATAAAATGTGTTTCGGTGAGTTCAAGGTTCATTGTCAATGCCTTGACCTTATGACCTAGCTTTTTAACCCCAAACGACCCAGATTCAAATTGGCCTTAATATTGACAAAATTAACATTCCGATCATGTTTTATCAAGATTGAGTCACAAATGAGGCTTCTAGATTGTCAACAAGATTTTTCTAAGATTTGAACTGTTGACCTAGTGTTTGGATTCACCTAATCCGGATTCAAGATTGTCATAGATATTTTCAAGATAAACATTTTGACAAAGTTTCATCAAAATTTAGTCATACATGTGGCTTCTAGGATGGTAACAAGTTTTTTTAATTATTTAACTTGGTGACCAGTTTTAAGATGCACTTGATCCAGATTCAAATAAGGCCTAGATATTATCATTATTGACTAAGTTTCATCAAGATTTCACAAAAAATATGGCCCTTATAGCTAAACATTGATCACGCACTTCACATGATGCCGTAGATATACAAAGATCAAACTAGGCTAGCTCATCATGTGCACTTCCTGCTCAGGTGAGCTAAAACAAGAGTAACCCTTTGCATGCTGGGAATTTTGTCGTCTCCTAAAACGTTGTCTGCTAAATTTCTAAAATTAGCATTTTCTTTGATTTTTTTTCTAAGACCACTATCAGAATAGCAAACAGTTTGGATCCTGATGAGACGCCACGTTCTGTGGCGTCTCATCTGGATCCAAATTGTTTGCAAAGGCCTTCAAAATCCGGTTCCAGCGCTCAAAGGGGTAAGCAAGTGTCTCAATATGAAAAATACCATTGATCTTTAAATAAAAACAATAAGTCTTTTAATAGAACAATCAAAATGTCATAAAAAGTACAAACGTTTTTGTTTAATTAGAACAATTATGTGCTTTAAAAAAACAATACGTCTTAAATTGAACAACCGCATATTAAAAATAAATTAGATCAAGTATAATAAGTATGCCAGGAAAGACATAACCAATCTTTTAAAAAATATATCACAATGTGTGTTTAAATAGAGAAAGAAACCACAAAAAATAAACAACTATGATGGTTTTTTAAATACAAAGATTATGCGCCTAAACAAATGCAATAATTTCTCTAATATTGCATAACCATATGCTGAAAAAAGAATGAAATGATGTTTCATAAAATAGACCAATCATGTGCCTGAAAATATCAATCATGTTTCTTAAAACAGAAACCATGTACTATATCAAAATCAAACCATTTGAAATTGTATTTGCCAATGGCAATAATTTTGTTATATTGTAATACCTTAATTATGATAGGAAAAGTATAGCACCCACCTCTCTTGCCACTATATCATCTCTTATGTCTATGAAATTGATCTTGTGTTTCTTGTGATCCGAGTCTGGCTCTTTTATACCTGCAATGCATGAAACAAATGACTCTTTCAGATACAAGTGTAACATCAAAACTACATATAATAGTAAATAGTATCCCAATTATAGCTCCATTTTCATAACAGTAACAAATGTGTCAGTATTAAAGAGTTGTGGCACTGAATGATGGGGCTCAAGGAATTGGTACAATTTACTCAACTCTATCGCAGACAGATGGACTGGACAATCACAATGTACCCCCGCTTACAGTACGAGTTGCGGCAAATGCTTTAAACTCGAGACAGAACATAATTAAAGCCTCTATTACACTCAAAATCAACGAAACGTTCGTAATATATTTTGTAAAATAAAGTTAACATATAAATAATCAGTGTTCCTTATAGCGATATCCAAAATTTCAACTTAAGATGTAGTCTGGTTACATAGATTTAAAACGATACAAAATGCTCTTTTTTATTTTTTGTGGACAGTCTGACTACTATACTACACGGGAGGCATAAAAAATAGGGACCAACAAAATTCTTCAAAATAACAAGGAATTTAGATTAACAGTCTTCAAAAATAATGTTGAAATACTGTATTTCTAAAATGATGAGTCAAAGGGTGAAAATGAATGGAATGGAAATACACATAACCAATTCCTACCCAGTAACTCTTCCACCACCAGTCTATCTTCTTTAATCCCTGGTATATCGCCCCCATGAATCATCGCTGCATGGTTGATCTGCCGAAGGGTTCGGCACGACCCTGTCTGTGGAATCAGCGGATCAACCTCTGACCTCTCTACGTGTATCACTGGTGCATCTGAAAAAGTTCACAGATGAACCATGTAACCAGAGATTAATCTAGAATTTTGCCTCAACCAGTTCCGGGACTCGCATATTTGAAAACAATGTGTCCCAGGGAAAATCTATGAGTCCCAAACTTTATTAATGAGTTCTGGAGTGCTTTACCATGGATCTGAAGAAAATAACTCTAAGACAAAGTTACTTACTTTTAAGCAAAGGTTTTAACAGTGTGAACATAAACAGAACTTGTTCTTCCCTGACTAGCAATAGAAATAACAAAACATTATAAATAATAAAAAACTTTGAAAAATAAACAGAACTATTATGGTCAACACGAGTCCATTATTTTCAAAAACTGTTTCCCAAAAAGTATGTTCACTTGAAGTTGTAACTATACTGTAAAGGCCACAGTGGTGTGATGTATATATTGCCGAGTTAAATCATCTGTGACGGAATCTTCAATGAATCTTTCCAAAGACACCATGTACTGTTTCATTCCAAAAAACAGGCTTGATAAATTGACAGTACTGTCTCTATAAGCATTCTAATGGCTTTCAATAAAATCCTGCTTCATGGGTTAAAACTAACTAAAACTAAGTGTATTTAAAACATCAGTCACTGAAGACAAGCTTATTTTTAATTGTGCAAATAATAATCAGTTAATTAGATAGTTCACTGTAAAATAACTTAAATTGGGGAGGTAAATATTTCTAGCAATTTCAGTTGTTGACACATTTGTGAGGTCTTAATTTCAACTTATGTCAATTTTGAAAAATAAAGCAACCCAATATGCACCAATTTACAGAAACTCTTGATTTTTTTAAATTCCAGCTTAATGTTCATGATCACAACCGCTTTTTCATTACAATATAGACTTACACCTGAAGGTATTAGGTTAGTCAACGTCTAACAGTGGTTGCATAATAAGACGTGGGCACAGATAATTGTTTTATCACATCCTGTCAAACTTAAAGTGACAGTTCGCATATATATATGGGCAGAATCGCAAGAAAACGTGTTTTTATTGAGGATATCACTGAAAATCCGGTTGAAATCGGTTGAAAACAAACACTATAGCGATTTTCATTTTGGGGTCGAGTACGGTAAACTACGAAAATGACCTAATTAATATTAATGATTCCACACGTTAATTCAAACCTAAACAAACAAAATTCGGATACGGGGGAATTTAGCGGAGGGAAGGTAAGAACAAATGCAAATACATCTGTTACAGACAGAAACTGAGTTGCAACGGTAGGTTTTGGCTAAATCTATGTATTTATCTTCCATATACTAATAATGTTTAGCGAAAGCTAAATATAGAAATGATTTGCATAACTCGCGATGCTGCAATGATTTTCGCCTATTGCATGTATTTATGATCATTTATATATTATTTTATTGATTCAAAACAGATTTTGACCAGGTTTCAGATGTCAACCTCGATAAAAAATATATTTCAATGAATTTATGTTAAGTTTATTTCTCGCTATTATATACTATTAATATGCAAAACAACGATCTATTCCGCAAACTGTCACTTGACATGTTTTGAGTTATTGAACACCTACTTAAAACAAGGGCTGTTTGTAAAACATGCATGCCCCCCATATGGGCTGTCAGTTGTAGTGGCAGCCATTGTGTGAATATGTTTTTTTTGGTGGTGGTGGTGGTGGTAATGTCCGGAAACCATTTCACTGTGTCGAGTCACCGTGACCTTGACCTTTTACCTAGTGACCTGATAATCAATAGGGGTCATCTGCCGGAGATGACCAATGTCCCTATGAAGTTTCGTGATCCCAGGCCTAAGTGTTCTTGAGTTATCATCCGGAAACCATTTTACTGCTTCAGGTCAGTGTGACCTTGACCTTTTACCTAGTGACCTATAAATCAATAGGGGTCACCTGCCGGTCATGACCAATGTCCCTATGAAGTTTCTTGATCCCAGGCCTAAGCGTTCTTGAGTTATCATCCGGAAACCATCTGGTGGAAGGACCGACAGACAGACATGTGCAAAGCAATATATCCCCTCTTCTTCGAAGGGGGGAATAATAATGCTGCTCAACATTGGGCCACAAATTCTTTACTCAATATGTCAACTTGTGAAAACAATCTGACAGCACTTTTAACAATTCTCAGCAGTGAAATGTTTGTTATATTTAATTTCAAACAACAGTTTACAAGTGAAAAACATGACGTCATACCCTATTTTCTTGATTATAAGACAGAAATATTTACGTAAGAATGTCATTAAAATGTTTGGAACTCGTCTCATAAGAGCGTCCTAAAATTAACTTCCAAGTTTTTAATAGGTGTCTAAATGTAAATTGTCATTAGTACATTCGTAAGGGAGCTGAAAATAACAGTTTATACAGTTTATTGAATATGTGATTTAAGCTTACATCAATATATATTTATATCCAAATATATTATGAATATATGCATTTTACAATATAAAACACTAGAAAACGGCTATTTTGTGAATTGACAACATTTGTTACACAAGGGAGATTACTCTGAAGATAGTTTGAATTGCCTCTTATGAGTCTATAAATTACTTCCCTTCACTAATTATGACTGAGGACTCGTGGTTTCATTACGCATTGCACACATTTGTGGCGTGTTCTGAGAAAACTGGGCAAAATGCTTGTGCGTAAAGTGTCATCCCAGATTAGCCTGTGCAGTCCGCACAGGCTAATCAGGGACGACACTTTCCGCCTAAACTGGATTTTCGCTAAAAAGAGACATCATTTTAACGAAAAATTCCATAAAAGCGGAAATTGTCGTCCCTGATTAGCCTGTGCAGACTTCACAGGCTAATCTGGGATGACAATTTACGCACAAGCATTTTGCCCAGTTTTCTCAGAACACGCCACATTTATTGGGTCAATCAATTTAAGTGATTTGAAAATAAAATCATAATTCTTGACAATATGATAGTACGAGTTGAACTCATACTTTATACAGGGGAACTAACGTTTAATACATAGTAAATTACACACACACACATTAAATGTTTGACAAGAAAACCAATTCATTCACAGTTCTGAATACCTGTTCCAAATTAAATTTGAGCCTCGCTCTGTGAAAAGCGTGTAAAATGCATGTGCGTAAAGTGTCATCCCAGATTAGCCTGTGCAGTCTCAGGGAATATGTACTTTCCGCCTTAACTGGATTTTTGCTAAGAAGAGACTTTCTTTAAACGAAAAAAAATCATAAAAGCCGAAAGTGTCCACCTTATGGACAATCCCAGAAATCGATACCTCCCGGATTACCCGCCCCTGAATACTCTTGCGCGCATCAAAAACAGTACTGAAGAAAAAAACATGCACCTATATATGTTTGTATTGGTCCCTACGCAAAACAAGGAAGCGAAACGGTTTTATCGAATATATTTGAAGATTTAAAAAGTTTCTGTTATCGATNGGTAAAACAAACATGTTGCAGCAGTTTCAATATAATGTCAATTAAAGATTCAAGATAAAAAAAAACACACAACATACACAGCTTGTTTATGTATAAATAACAAAGTTTTCTGGGAACATTTGCTAATTGGTTCTGACTATTTACCTTGATAACAATGTGATGATGAAAGTAATGATTTATGATTGTGCAGGATGCATTTGTTAAAAATGGTCTAAGATCACAAAAAGGATCACATATGATGATAGTAATGATTTATGATTGGGTTGGTTGTATTTGTTGGAACTTATATAGGATCACAAAAGGATCACTACTGATGAAAGTAATGATTTATGATTCGGTTGGTTGTATTTGTTGGAACTTATATAGGATCACAAAAGGATCACAACTGATGAAAGTAATGACTTATGATTGGGTTGGTTGTATTTGTTGGAAATGATATAGGATCACAAAAGGATCACTACTGATGAAAGTAATAATTTATGATTGGGTAGGCTGTATTTGTTGGAAATTATATAGGATCACAAAAGGATCACTACTGATGAAAGTAATGATTTATGATTGGGTAGGCTGTATTTGTTGGAAATGATATAGGATCACAAAAGAAGGGACCAAATTTAACCTATTAAGGCACTTGCATTTTTTTGCAAGTTTTTTTATTTTTCACTTGCACAATGAAAAACTTACTCGCAATTTGGAATTTTTTATATTTTTTATTTAAAACAACTCCATCCATTGTTTATATTTTCAACATCTGGATAAGTGTTGTTGTCAATTGCGATTTCATCTAAACCGATGGCCTGACAGTATGGACCCAGCATCTGAAATACAATAACATATTAATGAAATGCTAATCAAGTGTTTGCATTAATTAAACAAACTAATATATAAATACTGCTAACAAGTATTACATTTTTAATATTAAAAAGTCAGACATTAATTTCTTAAATATTGTAACAATCACTTTTGTCCAATCCATGATTACTATAAAATATATTTTATAATGATGACACAATTTTTTAATCATATTGAATTCTTATTCAAATGTATTTTATTTAGAAAAGCGAAATATTGACCATGCACTTTGAAATAAGAACGCCTCATTTGATGTGGTACGAAACGTCTTTAGTACGTTTTCAACTCGACAAAAACATTTTTAAGTTCATTAAACTTTCTGCTAGTTATATATTGCATACAAATTGAATAATTGTGTTATATATTGAGTGTTTACTTAACATGAATTCGAAATAATGGTTTATTCCTTGCAATAACAGATAAAATTATTTTTGAAAATTCAATTCTTTGACAACTTTGTTTCTCGAGTGGAGGGAATCTTAAAGAAAGTGAATTAATGCGGAAATTACAGAAATTTGTACGTTTTTAACAACAAACTTTTTCATTTAAAATAGAATAAGTACATACCGAATGAATGATACAGATGATTTCTTTGTTTGTGTTAGTTTATGCGGAAAACGAGGCCTTTTATCGCG
The DNA here is from genome assembly GCA_007657795.1 of Dreissena rostriformis. NCBI lineage: Eukaryota > Metazoa > Mollusca > Bivalvia > Myida > Dreissenidae > Dreissena > Dreissena rostriformis. Next base: position 23,264 of record VMBQ01009136.1, read on the forward strand.
TCATGCACATAGCAAATTTGACACGACTGCCATCTTGGAAATTCTTGACGCGAGCAGGTTGGGGGTTACCCATTTCAAATAAAGATGCGAGGTATGAATTTTTTGTTCCGAAAAATAAATGTCGTGATTATAGAAAGTAATTATCTCTCAATACTTAACGGATTTATGGAAAAACAGGTTTGAGAAATCTGAAATTTTTACTTGCAGAAAATTGCAAGCTTTATATTTTTCAACTCGCTATCCATAAATCTTGCTCGCATTTTGCGAATATGCAAGCTAAGTTTTGGTCCCTGACAAAAAGATCACAAATGATGATAGTAATGATGTATGATTGTGGAGATTGCATTTGTAGGAAAAGNTCAATCCTACTGTGCGAAGTCATAAAGTACTGTTTATTGGAATAAAGCGGGTGTACACTATGATAACGTTGTAATCTGCCTAATTCTTCAGTACCGTTTTCAGAAGCGGGTGACGTAATAGCCAATATGGCCGCGGTCAATTTAATTGTTTATTTTTATTGCTTTCACCACTTTTTAAACCACACCATGTCATATAATGTGTATACATTACATACATGCCAGAATTTTTCAGGTCCAAATCGGGATATTCCATAAAAAAAATGTAGGGACATTTGACCAAAAATCGGGACTTAAAACGATCAATCATTCCACCTTTACTTTAGTCAGTAGTCTGTATATAACTTACAAAAACTCTAAATTTTTGCCCAATATTGACGATAAATGTGTTTCAGAAATTTGGGAACACATGCGTTCTCCATTTTCCAGAAGTAAACACACTAAATAAACTGCAATGAGGGGTATCCCTGTATGCCTTGATTTGACATTCAATCGGTACAGGGATATCCTCTTGAGCATAATTATGTAAATCGTGTAACGCGATGTGAGCGCATCAAGCACTGTTCTTATTCAACCAATCGTCAATTAAATCTTAATTTAGATCGATGCAATATGCACAAACTTTTTACTGAAAATCAGTTGAAAACGAAAGTTAATTTTATAATACATGAAACATCAATGTGTATCGGTCAGCGTTCAAATTGTTTGATGAAAAAAACGGGGTTTTGACAGGTTTTATAACCTAATGTGGTATAATACACAGGATAATTGTATCGTTGGACTTGATTGGGCCATGAAATACAAATGCAGATAGCTTTTTTTTTGTACGATACATCTTTCGATAGCAATTAGCAACCCCTATCATAAAAACACCATGGTGTGAATGCCTGATAAAATCAATAATTTGCCGATAAATGGCTGATAAGGTGTCAAAAACAACACTGGAGCAATCGAGTAGTAGCAGTGGGTTGTTAATTGGGGGTAATAAAGGGATTAGCGATGGTAAGTTTTAGCCAGACAGAGCTTGAACAGCGAATTTTATTGGGAACTTATAGACCTTACATCGTTATTTACGAATGTCGGGACAAATCGTCTCATATAGGGATGCCGGGACAAAGGGCCCAAAAGCAGGACTGTCCCGCTGAGATCAGGACGTCTGGCACGTATGATACATTATACAAGATAGGTGAATAATTATCACAAGTGCCAGTTCTTTCACTCATGTGTGTAAGAGTCAATGAGCCTCACTTTGTGAAAAGGGGGTTTAATGCATGTGCGTAAAGTGTCGTCCCAGATAAGCATGTGCAAACCTCACAGGCTAATCAGGGACGACACTTTCTGCCTAAACTTGATTTTTGTCAAGAAGAGTCTTCCTTTAAGCGAAAAATACAATAAAAGCTAAAAGTGTCGTCCCTGATTAGCCTGTGCAGACTGCACAGGTTAATCTGGGACGACACTTTATGCACATGCATTTTACCCCCTTTTCACAGAGCAAGGCTCAAATGGTATCAGCAGTTTTCTGAATCAGCAGATAAAAGTTCCTTGGAAAAGTCCCCAAACTCAACACGAGTAAAGTCAGGGACACTTTGAAAACGGTTTTTATTTCTCACATTCCGTCTTTCTAAATGTTTTCCCGTATTAATCTGTACATCAAAGCTGGCAGTCAGCAAGATCAAATGTATAACAATTTGAACAAAACAAAGCAAAAGCCTGAATACTCCAAATGTTTGTTTTAAGTCAAATAACACTAGGGATTGATATGATTGTAAACCTTTTAACACAGATATCCTGCCCACTTAATATGAGTGGCAATACATTATAGGGATCAGCAAATAAATCGATGTATTAAATTATCCTGATAAACAGAGCCATCTGAACTCACTTGGTAATTTGTTTAGATTGTCTCTACTGTACATCCCTGCTAGAATGCACCTCGCTGTGTCTATAGTCCGTTTGATATTGGTGGAGCGGATACTGAAAATATGGTAAAAATATTTAAGTGGGACTGGGTATATGCGATCGAATGTCTAAATTTGTCAAGGTTTTGGGAAAAATCTAGCCCCATTCCCTACAGAATATGACTCAGCCCCCCCCCAAAAAATCCTCTTGAAAGAAGAAAATTAACAGAAACAATTGGTGCTTATTCCAAAGCTCTTTAGCAGCAATACTTTTTTTAGAAAAAAATGTAGTGTTTCATAAAAAAAGCAACATAACTCCACTTGTGTGGAAAACGTGCAAACCAACATATATAGGTGCACAAGTTCACATAATGGTTAATATTGTTGATATGTTTGTAAAGTTTCAGCCCTCTAGCAGCAATAATTTTTTTAAGTTAAGCATGACATAAGGTAAAACATCTTATTTTTGGCTAAACAAGGGGGCTATAACTCTGGTTATGTTGGAAATAACCAACTCACAATAAGGAGGTGTCCAAGTTCATATGTAGGTTGATACGTTTGCAAAGTTTCATTCTAGCACCAATACTTTTTGAGACGGACAAAGGATGGATGGAATCAGGGACAAAGGCATATCTGTATTCCACCCCATATAATGTAGGGACAAAATGAGACATACATTAACAGTTATATGTACCATATTTTCAGATGCTGTTTCTAAATGGAAATAATAATAACTTCATTCCTTGCACCACGCTGATACTTATATGCTAGTTTGACTTTATTGGAGAAACACAAATTGTGTCCATGTGATTATGATAATAATATAAGTATATATAACATTCACAACAAGCTCTGTTGAACATTAACTTAATTAACTGTATTTCTTACAAATAAAACAACAACAGTTTATGATCATATGTTAAGAACTGATGTTCTTTTAGCATAAACTTACTTAATTTTATTTTGTTCAACAGACACAGGATGTCAAAACCACCGAATATACTCACTATACTTGGCCCTAAACTGGCACTAAAAACACAGAATATACTCACTAATTACTCGGCCCTAAACTGGCAATAAAAACACAGAATCTAATCACTATACTCAGCCCCTAACTGGCACTTAAAATCACTGAATGTACTAATTTTCTTACTAAACTTGATCTGGATTGAATTCGGGCTCCAAGAGACTGGCCTCCTCTATATACTGTTGGCGAAGTAACCGACCCTTTATATACATCTGATCCTGTCCAAGCTTCGTCAGCTGACCAGGTAATGCGCCTCCCTGCCAGAGGGAAAATAACTATTGCAAAATCACAATTATTCAGTTGATTTCGTGGGTGGACAAAATTTAAGATCCTGACAAACAATTATTCAAAATTATTAATTTTCTCCTCCTTCAGGTGGAATACAAGATGTGAACAATTGAAAACCTCAATGGGAATACAACTCACAATGGAAACAGATATAACAGAAACAAAATATTTGCGCTATTTTTTTGAAAACAAAAGCCTCACAATCCATCTCCACTTACAAGGAAGCTTACCTTAAGAGGCGCTTTGGTGGCATTCTCATCATACTTTGAACGCGGTCGTGGTCCGCCGTGTATGTGTTGGATCGAATGGTTGTATGTCGTATGTGGCACATCCTCCAAGAAAAATGGTTTTGCATACTCCACCTTAAAGAATATATTCTGTTTAAAGCAACACAATTAAGGTTTTCTGGTTAATTGAATGTCTATATAATCAGTAACATCCTCCAAAAAAAAAATTGTTTCTAAATTTGAATACTCCACCTGCATGGAATCATTCAGTTGAAAGCTTGCAACACAGTTTGTCTCAACCTGGTCATTCTAAAACTGAAACCAGAAAGTTATCATAACTTGCATACATGCACATCTCATTTGCACAATGACTTTATTTCAAAACCTACATTTCTTTTAGTCAAATCTTAGGTTAAACTCTATGTATTTCTCTGTGTATTTTTGTGTGAATATTATTGATTTTACAATTAAAGGCAGTGGCTTTTTTGTTGTTTTATTCAAAACTATTGTTTGGTATGAAGCATAAATAGCGATTCCAAGGGCAAAAAACGTATTCCAAGGGCAAAAAACTCAGTATTTTCTGCGTTTCAGCATATTTTTACCTGGTTAATTCTACTTATGAAAACAAAAACAGCCTCGTGCAGTTTGTGCCCATACACGTTAAATGTTAGACAAACTTTACGGAGGATGTATTTCTGCGGCTAATGATTATATTCTTTATGGATTTACTATCTTATATTGGATTTTGAAAATCAAAATTTCAAAAAGTGTTACATTTAATGTATAACGAAATGTAAAACATTAAACTTGTGGACACAACTCACATCGTCCCTTGAAATTTTAAGGCTTTTAAAGCAGCTGTCAAAGTGTCAAGAATTTGCAAATATAAATATACTTAAGCTTACAACTGGAAACAAATTGCAATTTAAACCTATCTAATTTTTGTAAATGTCTTCCAGTAAAACATGAAACCTTTCTGTTAAAAAGATTAGATATGAGGCGCTTAAAGTGACTTGTTCACAGATTGGGACATTTTCTAAAGTGCTTCAGTCAATCATAATTTCTTAAATTGTTTCATTTAAACATTGGATCTGTAGTGTAGAGCTCCTTTATAATAACAAGAACATAATTTAAGACAGAAAAAGAGGAAAAAGTTGCAATTCAAAATGACATAACAAAGAGCAACAAGAGATGTGTTAGTCAGAAACACAATGCCCCCCATTGCCCTGCTTTGAAATAAAACTTCAATATATCATTTTGCAGGTTTAGAAATTATCTCCCTTTTAAAGCTTATAACTTCCCTTGATTTTGTTTTTTGACCTTTTACCTTGCATTATGACCTTGACCTTTCACCACTCAAAATGTGCAGCTTAATGAGATACACATGCATGCCAAATATCAAGTTGCTATCTTCAATATAGCAAAAGTTATGGCCAATGCAGGGACTACCCTACGGGCGATTAGAGCGATAATTTCGCTCTTACGCCCGGGATTTCGCCCAAAGAGCCCAGAAAAGCGAAAATCAAGTCGCCCGATTTTTATAGTAAGCAAGACCGGCAAAGCGAAATCAAGCCGCCCGATTATTATTGCTAAGGCGTGCTACCGCCCGCAGGCGATTAGCAAGTTTATTGTTTGTTGTTTATCTAACGATTACATAATTTACCCCCGGCACGGATCGCTTATTGACCGTGACAAAGCATCTGGTTGCTAAAACAACACATTTGTGCCTCTCCGCGCGTGCCGTAAGTTGTCTAATGATTACATGATTTAAATTGATTGACGAGCGAGTGTCATTTCGCCGACAATTTTGATCATTGTTTGTTCTGAAACCGCAATTATTACTTAGCCTTGAAGGCGGAGTTAAGCGGTACATTCACATTGATAGTAACCAATGAGAACGTGTGCATTATGAATATATATGCAGTAGTTTACCTAAGCGATGAATTGACGTCGTAAGTCGTCGTAATGGGTATGTATTTATACACAAAAAGTTTACATGCGCAACACATGACCAACCGCAAATATGAATACGATTTACTCTAGTATTTTCTACTATTAACTTGGTTCATGTTTAAAAACTCTTACACAATCATTCTTCGGTCGATTTGCAATTTAGTTCGTCAGATAATAATTCATTACCATATACACAGAAACTAACTCACCCGTTCGCAGTGCTTATATCCATAATTTGATATATCCATACGTAAAATGCTTCATTGTAAATCCCACTTAGTGATATTATTTAAGTAAACGCATACAAAATAAAACTTATTCAAAATGCAATGATCAATCGAATCAAAACACTCAACTCCGCGAACATCATTTACACAGTGGAAATTCTAGCTAATATGTGCACATTGCTTCTTATTACACAAGACCACGTGGGTCTGGAACAAATGCGAGTTAACGTTTCGGTATCGACGTAATGCCAACAATTACTTCATCTCAATGATTTTCCATTTAGAACATTGTTTTATTTGTGGGTACATACATAAATCATTAAGATGTTTTATTTAATTGTCATTGCTCAGATTCCCGTATTTCATTTAGGTTTTATACAAAAGTTAGTACACCCTCGCTTTCAATGCGGATAACGTGACTTGTGTACACGTCCCGCATAATTTTCGCGCGCTTTTAATCGGATCGAACAAAGGGTAAACCAAATATACATGAGCACGGTTTAGAGAGTTTTTAACGTCACGTTAACATTAAAATTCGGAAGTGTGTTTCGATTACAAATTGAACTATGCATGAAATGCACAATATCCACGAGGATTACACCCGCTTTTCATCATCAGTCTGCTAAGATGCTTGTCACGATTTTTTCGTCGAGAATTTTAATAATAAATATACCGTAGGGACCGTTTAGTGCTTTAGGTTTATTAAAGCCAATTGTCTGTGACAGAAGGCACGGATACAGCGGGCATTTGGGCTGCTAATTAAAATAACAGTAGTGAAATGAGGGTTTTAATTGGACGCAAGCTTGAACTTGGCTGACATAATTTAGGTGTTTGTCGCACTTTAAATTGTAAATAGACTACCATACAAAATTAGGTAAAAGTAGTTTGTAACAAGAATATATTAATATGAAAGGATGTAATTAAATTTGAAAATATGAGTTGTTTGTACTTGATGATGATGGACTTGATACTAGATGTTCTATGCATTAAGATTGTGTTGTTTTTTTTACAAAAGCAGTCATAGGGATGATGAAAACATAATGACGATAAATATGTGATGAAAAGGTGCTACCCGTACATACATTGTATCTAAAATTACTTAAATGACTTAAATGTGTTATGATGAAGTAGATTTTATTGAGAACTTATTGTTGTTACAAATAAACATAGTATAATGATAGAAATAATAAAAGTTGTGAAATGAACATGTTTTGTTTTTGAAAAACTTAAAGTCGATTTTATTCGCACACACTTCTCCCTGATTTTCCAAACTTCTCCCTGTTTCAGAAAAAAGGAGAAGTCACTTCTCCCTATTTTTAAGGCCTAGGGTAGTCCCTGTNTTTTACTTACTGGCATAACAAAGTCAAACATCTACTGCTTCTTGTTCTACTCACTTAAGTTATGTAACTACCATATTTATTTTCGTCAGTTTTGTTTGGCGAGTTAAAACTTCCGCACATAAAACAACATTGATTTCTTCATCGCCATTTGGTATAAAAACACGCTTACCTCAATCAGTCAATGGCAACTTTAATTCAATCATAATAAAAATAAAGTTACAACGATATGCACTTCCATTTTTTGTTGAAAAGACGACGAGAAAACAACAAACAAAAACCAAAAAACGTTCGAACTAGTATCTTACCTTTAATTATCCTTTAACATCCATAAATAATCCATTTAACACAATAATTGACGATTTTGCATTTATGGTCTTTAATAATTATTTTAGCATAGTTAAATAAAGACCCTTATGCCATCCTATCACTAGTCTATATCTATTCAAATGTGTTTATGAACTCGATAAACTTTCCACTTCGTCACACGCTACGTCATGATGACGGTCATGTACTCTACATTTCTCAAAATTAAACTGTTGTGTTTCGTCACAGAAATAACGTCACACGAGATAAACGTCATAAATTGCGCAGTCAATAATGAAAAATAAAAGTACGGAAAGCCGGTTTTGAGATAAATTTAAGTGACAATTCGGCTTTTATTTATATACGGTATATTGATTTGAAAAAGCAAACATTCATTTCATGTATAAATCCAAAAAAAGTAGTCCGCCGCGCGTGACAGCTCTATTTCAACACTGCTGAAAATAAACGAAAATATATCCCACAGTCCTTTATTTCTACAATGCACGTCTGAGGATGGGATAAATAATATTCGTATGGTGTTTTAAGATTGCGAGAATAAAATGTTGACATTGAAATTGTATATATTCGCATGAAATCGAGGAGGCCGCCCATGAAGGATGTTTAGGACATCAGGATCCATTAGGAATTTCGGATAGATTTCTGTTTGCACATTTATTTATTTTTGCTTTGCAGAAATATTGTTTTGTCAAACTGAGACTGTCAGTGTTAATGGAAAAACTGATAACAATTAAAGTATTTAATAAAAATGCCAAATTTTATAATAAAGTTTTATTCAGTTTTAAACTCTCTGTTACGTTAATAATCAGGTTGAAACTTCAGATAATTTGTGTACTATTTTTAACTAATTACTTGCATCCAAAAAGCTGGAAAAGACGTCTTTGCGACAAACCAAGAGATGTGTTTATATATTATTTATGCATATTTTTTGCAGTCAGTATGCAATTAGGAACTAATGGGAGAAACTCATTGTGCTAGATAGAAATTGTATAAAACACACGAAGCCAATGTGTTGTTATTACGAGTACCTGCATATGTTTGGATAAGAAAACAAACCAATTTCATAAGATTGAAAAAGCAACCAAAACATCCGTTCAACAATATATTCTTAAGTATTTTTTAAATAAATATGTGTATTCAACAAGCAACGAATGTAAATAAATAAATAAATAAATCTCGCTCTGTGAAAAGGGGGTTTAATGCATGTGCGTAAAGTGTCGTCCGAGATTAGCCTGTGAAGTCCGCACAGGCTAATCAGGGACGACACTTTCCGCTTTCATTGTTTTTTGTTTCATTTAAATGAACACTTTTTGACGAAAATCCAGTCCAGGCGGAACGTGTCGTCCCTGATTAGCCTATGCAGACTGCACATGCTAATCTGGGACGACACTTTGCGCACATTCATTAAACCCCCTTTTCATAGAGCGCGACTCAATTATTTATGTTTGTTTTTTATTAGCCAAAAAAGTGTCGTGTGCCGTACGGACGGATCTTTACCAAGTATGTCCGCCATGGAACACACAGACTCTAAAATAACACATGGACGCGTGGTGGCTTACGTAGCAATCACTAAGAGCGAAACTTTTAGTCGAGTCAACAATATGGGGTTTTTACGATATTATGCGAATTTCTCAAATCTTGCAAACAAGATGGAATTTAGTTGATATTTGTATTTACGTCATTTCATCGTGCCTCATACAGTTTGTATTTTGTTACTCTGGTGAGTTTTACACCATTGAATATTAAATGATTGCAGTAAAATCATTTTTAAATGTTCTTTTATTTCTTTTCAATTTAAGTAACAATGCTTAAATGTTATTTTTGATTTACACTTGTACTTAAGTGTTTCATTCTGGGCTAAGGTGAGATTCGATGCATGATATAACTGGTTTAAATCCTCACGCTTTGCATAGACAGTTCCATGGCGGTGACACCCGTTTAATCATGTGTATGGATTTCTGTCATGTTGTACTTATCGTCCTGTTTTGTAAAGGCATTGGTCACTTACCTTAAATAAAAGACTAGCGTCGGTTAATCAGAATTTCTCTCTTGATAATGTTTCTGTGGTGGTATTCTGAACCTTAATTAGATAAATTTTATCGAAGCATTTATAAATTTTCTATGATTAAATGATAATTGTCTGATACATGTGATACACTTTCAATTTTAGTATTAATATATTGAAGAAACTTAAAAACATCTGATAATACTGTTGTTGTCGTAAACAATCTTGCATTCAAATCAAATCAAATCAATATTTATTTATTGTCGGTATGATATACAACATAATAACATAAGCTATGAATAGCTTTTGACCGACAGATTACAAACATAACAGTACAACAAATAAGCATAAGAACACAAAGTTAAGAAATTGCATGGACATGCAAATTATAAGTTAATTTATAAAAACACGA